>NW_021026577.1:1502693-1520801 GCF_004153795.1 Camellia sinensis
CGCCATTGGAAAGCTAACTTCTGGGGCTTCATCCTAGGGGGCAGGTGAGTAGTTTCATGCTACGTATTTTTATAAATGTTCCCCTACCCTGAACTGTTGGAAAATTAAATTGTTGTTTCATGATTAAACTGTTTTGATAAATTATTATATTATCAATTGAATCAAATTATTTCTGAAACATGTGTTAACTTGGCATACTGTAAACTATTTGTTTTGGTCTCATGTTTTTAATGATGAACTACCATGTTTTGCGAAACTGATGTGTATTGATTATTGGGACCATGTGTGTATTTAGTCCAGGGAAATTATTCCACTGTGTGTGGTGACTCTGGCCACTAGGGAACAGATCCGGGTTGGGCCGTGATGACTCTAGTGCTCAACGATTGTAAGGAACAGACCTTTAAAAACAACTAGGTGACCTTCAATCGGATCGTCTTTGAGAAAAGGCCCAGGTGCCACCCTGAGGATGACTCTTAGTTCGGTATTGGATCCAACGGGGCTTATAGCCTTGAGAACTGTGTGGCAGATTATTTGTTTTTCTTGGTACCCAGAATATTATTGGTGTTCATGTTATAATCTGTTTTAAGTGAAAAATTTCGTTTATCATGTTCTTGCGAGACATGAGTATTTTAAGTGTTGATTTGTGGAACCTTCTTTTTTAAACAGATTGTATTTACCAAACTGTATGCCAATCTAGTTTCTGTGATATATATCTTATTTTGGAATTGAACCCTGTTTTCAAAACTGTATTTACTATCCATGTTACTACTCACTGAGCTATCAGTTGACTTAGTTGTTTACCATTTCCAGGTTTTAGAAGGACTTAGAGTGGACTCATGGCGTAGCGGGGACTCAATTGCATGGACCTCTAGGGCATTCCTTTAGTTTAGAGTGTTATGTCAAGTTTGTGCATATTTATATTTATTCTTATCGAAGTTCATTTAGGATTATTTTTGATAGGTGGGTTGTTTATATCCTATAAGTTTGGATGGTTTTTTATTACGGTTGATTTTGCCGTTTATAATTGTGACATGTCTGGATTGAGTTTTGGTTATTTATTATTAGACTATTGTTCAGTTGTTCAATGTGATTGGATTCGTGTTTAGGCTTACGTGTGCCTTGGGCTAAGTCCCTGTGGGCCACGGCCGGTCATGCCCGGATTTGGGGTGTGACAAAAATAAGCTGTTAGAATCAGAAGCTGTTTGAAATAAGTTTAACCAAACAGTCTAAAATAACTTTTTCAAAACTAAAAGCCATAAGTTGGCTCTGAAAAGCTGAAACAATTGTATCTCAACACGTTTGTTTCCCTCTCTCAAAATGTTGTTGATGGTGTAGTTGCATCTCCTGGGCAAGAATTTGCCCCCACACTATTGACACCGGAAATTATAAATTTGTGCTAATTTAGGTATGGTATTGAGGCCTCGTTTGGGAAGCGACCGGTTTAGCCAAAAAGCTAAAAAGTTACTAAAAAAACTAAAAAGTAAACAACCCATACTAAAAAGTCAAAGATTCTCTTTTTTCTCTACTTTTTGCACATCTTTTCGTAAAAAGCCAAAAAGTCATCCCAAACATAGGGGTGTTTTGGAAAGTTGGTAAAAAGCTGACTTTTGACTTTTTACCAAGTTTTTTGGCTTTTTTGGAAGTGATTTGGAAAGTTAGTAAAAAGCTAACTTTTTTGATTTTTGATTTAATATTTTTTAAAAGTGTCACATCAGTTTAAAATGACCAACATATCCTTACTTTTTAATTAAAAATACTTTTTTAAATTAATTAATTATAATGTCCCAAAGAGTAATTTGGTAAATTTTTAAGTGGCTTTTTTTTCTCTTCCCAAATGGGAATATCAGTGTTTTGGAAAGGTTGGCGTTTTGGGAAGGTGCTGAAAAACGCTGGTTTTTTGTTCACTTGCCAAAATGGCACATACTAGTTTTTTTTTACATCACATTTTAGTTAAAAAATTAAAAAGTTATTAAAAAAATCTGTTCCCAAACGAGGCCTGAGACTTGATTGTGGCTTTGAATATTCTCAAAATGGGTGTTTATGTATGTTTGTTTATTTATTTATTAGGTTGAGCTTTCCCTTTAGGCTTTCAAGTGTTACTAGGTCACTAACAAGGATTCGATGGTGAATTATTAGTGCTTAGGATATCATTTCGTTGCTGCCTTGTTGGTTGCTAATGTAGTTTATCTAGTTGTTTGGATTAATGTGTGTAAGTAACTAGAATGGTTTTGAATGGATTTTCATTATTTGAGCCAAGTACGTGGTATATATATTTCTGTTTTAGGTGCGAGACTGGTATCTGGATTCTTTTCGTGACCTTAGGTGCTTTCCTGAGATCATGGACACAAAAGATGAGCTGGAATTCACTCAAATGCTTAAGATAATTAATTAAGGTGAGACACAATAATATTATTCCCATAATGGCTTTGGGGGTTCAACAGCTGAAGAAAAGTCTAGATCCAAAGATTAATTATGAGGATCTGGACGAGATTCAGCAGTTCCTGGATCGCTTCTACATGTCAAGAATCGGGATTCGTACGCTTATTGGTTAGCGCTTACTCCCCACTTACTGCATTTGACATGTCTCCAATGGTATGCTATCCTCCATTCCAAAGCCAAAATTTGGTAAAAAAAATCTTTCAAATTCACATTTCCAATGGTGTGCTATCTAACATTCCAAACTTTGTGCAAAATTTGGAACAAAATTCAGAAAAATGCCAAACTTAGAATCTCTCTCTCTCTCTCTCTCTCTCTCTCTTGATAAGACCCACAAATGACATTTATCTTTGAGTTTTTTAATAATAAAAAAAAAGTAGATGCAATAACTTTTGAATTATTGGAGCAATATTGTCAGATTATGACATTCTGGTACTACTCAAAATTTGGGTTTACCATTGTCATTTTGCACCAACCATTGGAGATGCTCAATTGACCTCTTCTTTTCTTTTCCTTTTGTTTTTTGGGGAATTATATGTATTTGTCATAATCAATTTTGCTAGCATTACTGAAGAAGGATACTAACATGATATATGCACTTCAACTTTGATTGCAACTTAGGGCAGCATGTGGGATTGCATGATCCCAACCCTCTCCCTGGTTGTGTGGGTTATATACATACAAAAATGTCTCCTGTAGAGGCAGCAAGATGTGCCAGTGAGATGCCCATGCAATTTGTTTGCGCAACTATGGTAGTGCACCTGACGTTAATATTTATGGGGATCCTAGTTTTACATACTCGTAAGCTATTTTCCTTCTAATTAATTAATTAGTTTATCATTCCTTTATTGTTTGGTGATTTTCTTCTTATTCCTTTCAACTTATTTTTTCTTCTTAGCTCATGCTGCCATAAACCAGGAAAATGTTTTTCTGAGATGCTTGTCCTCAATATCATCATTTTAAATAAACAAAATTGCTGTGTTGGACTCCTAAATTACTGTATACATTGTTTGTCCAAATAATGAAATTCCAAGTAAGATTTTGTTCTTCTCTGTTTTGTTTTATGTTCTACATTAACTTTATTTGCTTTCATGACAGGTATGTTCCGACACATTTACATATTATGGTTTTTGAGTTGGTTAAGAACTCCTTGCGTGTGCTGTCAAGGAGCGGTTTATGGACTCGGACAAAGTTGCACCTCCTATTCGACTAATAATAGCTAATGGAATAGAGGATGTTACCATTAAGGCATGTGTTTTTTTTTTTTTGTTTGACATAAACCCGAACTATATGTCATTAGAAAATTTCAACGTGCCGTACTATTGCCAAGAAGATTCTTAGCTGCACTTGTTTTTACTAATCTTAATCTTTTCTCAACAACTGTGGTCTGTCTTGATTCTAGGTCTCAGATGAAGGGGGTGGAATACGAAGATATTTTGGAGGGGATCTACAAACCATCTCCATGGAAGGATATGGTAAGTTAATTATTGTACTGTGTTACACCGTACATAAATGCAAGGATCCCTAATATATCAAAATCAGCATTGTGCACATATAATATGCCTCCATGACTATTGTTGTCCTGTTGTTTTGAGTTTACCACAAAATGCTTGTTATTCGACATCCAAACTTAAAGTTACATCATTTAGTTGACTTCTGGTCCTGTAGTAGGCAAATACCTATATTGCTACCTTTTTTAATCTCAAATCAAGTCTCGGGTATTTGCGCTCTATCCTTACTATTCCAGTTGCTTGTAGAAAGATGATGGTAGAAAGGAAAGATAAATAGGAATGATAATACTAGTTAGGCTTGGAATGAACGTATTAAGATTTCAAAATTATATTTTCTTCTTGAAAAAGGGCATTCGCCCACCGGGGGGAGGGGGGGAATGCAAAACAGCCCTCAAAACCACTTTAGGAATGTCACGGGCAGCTTCTTCGTGACAAATAAGGCCTATGAGGATAAACAACATGTGATTAGTGTTAGAAATGATTTTGGAAAAATCAGATTTTTCCTCAACTTTGGTCTAATTTGTAGGTGGTACCCATGTGCCAGAGTTAGCAAGTCTAAGTGGTAACGCGTTCTATAGCGTGTTGTGATTCACGTAGTATATTTGATTATTCAAAACCATTATCGGGTGAATAGGAAATTGAAGCTAAAGAGAACTCTATGGAAATGGTATATTGGTGAAGTTTCCTTAAAGGTTTGAACTAAAGGTTTGTCCCACATTGGTTTGGTGGACAAACTTTTATGGGTTTATAAGGCTTGAGTTTGCAACTTGGGGAGGGCCCCAAGGGACACCCCAAGTTTGTAGAGGGAGAGGTTATGGGCTAGACCAAAAAATAAACACGTGCGCACCGTCGCCGTCGTCCATCCGGGTGGGCTGGGGTGCGTGGTGTGAGGTTGGTGTCATGACCCGAACCCGCCCCTATGGGTTAAGAACATAACTGGCCAGTAATCATGAGATTATCTACGGCCTCAAACCAAATAAAACATATTTCAACAGAGTTAAGGGGCCGAAACAGAAGCAAATTTAAAACTTTGTCCATAGAGCTATGCTTACATGATATAGCAATATCATTCCAAAAGTATGTCATAATAACTCACACATGCGCATAGAGTTAATCTATATCCAGGAACTTTCAATTATGCAGCCAGCCAAACAAAACTTCATATACAAAGGTGATTCAACGTTTTCGCCAACAGAGCAAAAATATACAAAAGGGCAAAAGGGCGAAAACAAGTCTCGTACGTGAGACAAAAGGGCCGACTCCTCAAAACTCTAACTGTCTCTCACATACTTCACTGAGGCTGGGTTTGGACATTTCTTGGCTCACCTACAGACACATGAATGAGAGTGAGTGAAAGTCCAGTGAATAATATCAATTAAAGAAGATACATGAACGAAATTTGAAATAAATACATCAGACGGCCTTGGGCCCAATTCATGTTTCTATTTAGTGTATCAAGTGTGTCACGACCCCAAACCGCCCCTAGTAGTTTAGTGCCGTGATGGCCAGTAATCCGGGATTACCGAAGGCCAACTTTCAAAATTCAACACAATCAGAGTATAAATATATGGGGCTCGAAAGTGCGGAAGCAAAACACACAAATTTAATTAGCCTATAAGAGCAGTGCGTAAGTTACATGGAATGGAAAACAACTTTACATAATATTACAACTTGGATACAAATACAATAAAGTACAAAATACATTTTACATCTTGATCAAAAGGCTTCTCCAGCCGACATATGTGAATTGCAAGCATTATAAGCCAAGAAGCATAATTTTCAAGACTGCCGACATGAATGCAAGCTAGGCCGACATAACAAAAACCCAAAACAAGCTTGCGAGTCACACCTAGGCGTCACCGCTTTCCTGCTCATCACCTACATATATGTATATAGAGAGGGTGAGTTTGGATACTCAGTGAATAGTATAAGAAATAAAGGGGTTTGCATGACTAGTATTCAAGATCTTTATCAAACAATACATAACGTAATTAGTGCAAGTCAAGCGATGAACCAAGTCCATCTACCAAATCTGTCAAGTTCAAAGGATGCTTACTAACATCATTATAATCCAAGTGATGACATCTCGGCAAACAAACCCACGCGGTAAACCGTCAGTGGCAAACAAGGCAAGACAAGGGAGATATCTCAATTCAATGGTGCCGTTGCATTATAGTCCCCTGACACTAAGGACTTGTGCTACTAATGCTTAGAGTCCTCTAGCACGTACGGACTTCCAAACTTTGTGCTACAATTGCTTATAGTCCCTTAGCACGTATGGACTTCCAAACTTTGTGCTACAAATGCTTATAGTCCCTTAGCACGTACGGACTTTCCAAGAATGTCACCAAAACAAGATAGTGTATATATATTTCCAAATTAGGAATAACCATTCATGCTTACAAATATTTTCCAAAACGAAGCAAAACAAGACTTTTATCAAAGCATTATAACATAGCTTTATTAAAAATACCACTCACTTAGTTCTTCAAACGTCGGGGTCAAGGCAAGTCCAAGTCCTACAAACACATGGCAAAGTCTGTTGAATGCACTTTCAAATAAGTTTCACATGCATGTAGATGATCTCGACATTCCTCAAGACTAAGTCAAATCAAAACAAACACAGTTCTTTATCTCGGGAAAACATGCTGGGCAACTGCCAGGTCTAGGCCGAGGTCCCACACCTCCTTGCCGAGGTGTTGGCTCGATGGCCACATCCAAAGGAATGAAGTCGGGAAAAATCTGGGTTTCCCTCTCTTGAAGAACATGATGAACATGAAAAACATGATCATGAGGAAGATGGATGCAAGGATAATGATTTGCTATTACAAAACCTGAGATTTCATGCTATGAGTTCAAAAACATGGACCTGGGTATCCATATTCAAGGATCTTGTGAGAACAAACACAAAAACATGAATCTAAATGCAAACTTTCAGATCAAACAAGATTTTTTTCTTCAAGAGCACATGAACACTATTTTCTCTTTCTAAACCAACTTTGAATCGATGCATGACATGCAGAACAGGTTCGATCGTGCAATGCAGCTAGATGATCAATAAGAACGACAAGAGTAAATCAAGAATCTAACCTCAATGCGCGAATCTATTGGTTCGATCTCTAGGAATCAAGCTCGAAAGCTCACTCTCTCACTCTAAAAGTTCTTCTTCTTCTAGAGCTTCTCTCTCCTCACAAACAAAGACATACAGCAAAATGATACATTCTAGGTCTGCTGGTTGACTTAACCCTCTACAAGGGCACGTGGCAGCGGCTGGTTGGTGTTACACAAAAAGGTGGCTGGGTGACAAGACAAAACTATGACAAAGTGTGTTCAACAAGCAAGATGGCATGGGCACTTTGGTAGGCAATGATCTCGGCTAAAAGCAAGGCGTCGGCAAGTAAGGAAACAATGACCTCGGCTAGGAAGGACAACACTTGACTAAGCTGTGCCACACCTTGGCCTAGATGTGCCACACCTCGGTCTAGGTCATACCACTCCGAGACAAGATCACTTAGGTGCACAGGTAACATCTCGGCCTATATGATACACACCTCGGCCTTGGTGATGAACACCTCGGCCAATATGTCAGGGCGAAGGTGGAGGTCAAACAAAGTGGTTCCAAGATAATTCTAGACTGAAAATGACCTCGGCTAAACTCACACCAAGCAAGGTACAAAACATGCTGTAACACTTAAACGAATAAGGATAAGACTCAAAACGCAAGCTTACAAGACAAAATCACATGAATGCATATGAGTATGGTTAGGATAGCGTGAGGGTTATTACAAAGTGACTACAGATCTAGACGTATCAAACGGCCTCGGGCCCAATCCATTCATTTCCGAGGCCTTTGGCCCATTCGCTCATGTCTGACGGCCTTCGGCCCAATCCTTCATATCCGACGGCCTTTGGCCCATTCGCTCATGCCCGACGGCCTTTGGCCCAATCATTCATATCCGACGGCCTTTGGCCTAATCATTCATATCCGACGGCCTTTGGCCCAATCATTCATGTCCGACGGCCTTTGGCCCAATCATTCATATTTGACAGTCTTTAGCCCAATCATTTATATCCGACGGCTTTTGGCCCAATCATTCAGCATAATGAATATTTGTCCATAATTCAAATTAACAGACTTATGACATTCAAATGGGAGTAAGCAATTGAACAAATAGCATACTTCAAAATATCTTTACTAAGATATTACTCACAGTGTTCTGCCGGTGGATTCGTTCTTGTGCTCGACCCTATATAGTACATAACATATATTGGGTCACAAACGATTCAATCCATTCTTAACTCATATATACCTCTTAGGCCTCTTTCTTATCTTCTTAGTTTATTTACAATGCTCAATGTATGCCTAAGAGTGCTTAGGAGTGAAAGAGGATGGAAACAAGGCATAAAATCATCTTTACAAAATTTCTGAAACAGGGCTTCCCGCTCGAGCGTGGTTTCCACCGCTCGAGTGGACCCATTTGGTCTGCAAAAGTACTAGTTGCCTTATTTTTATGCTCAAGCATGACCTTGGACGCTAGAGCTGAGAGTCGAAACATGTGACTAACGCTCGAGCGTGACTCTACCCGTTCGAGCGGACACTAATGTCTGCAAAAGTTCTGGGAGTTAACATTTTACGCTCGAGCGGCTCTTTCCCCACTCAAGCAGATATGCCAAATTCTGGAATTTCCAGAATCGTTCTTGAAGCTTAAACTTAGTATCCAAAGGCCCAAAGCTCGAACTTGGGTACCAAAAACATGGGGAATCAATACATATCATGAGAGCATAGGAGATTTGAGACCAATTGTTCAAAACTATTATCCAATTCTCAAATCATCTCAACAAAACTCATAGCTTCAAGATTAACTTCAATATACAAATAATCAAACTCCATAACTTCATGAACTAGACATGCATATGTAATATAGCCCCCAATATTACTTCAAATGGCACAAGTGATGCTTATACTCATGAAACTCAACAAAACCATACTTGCATGTATGATTCAACTCCCAATTTCTCATATTTGACATGCTACACGTTAGATTATGCAAATTCATGGAAATTCTCCTCATGCATGTACATACCAACTTCAATTTCATCATAATCAACTCAATTCACGTTCTTGTTTACCATTTAATTTTGAATTCACAAGATTACTAACTCAAATTCATGAATTTACTCACCTAAGAGCTCCAATCTTCACAAATGTAGTTAAATCTTTAACATCACCAAGCTCCTTGATCAATTCTCTATCTTGAGCTCCCTCTCTCTCTAAATTCAGCACTCTCACTCTCTCTCTAGAGTGAAATCTTAGCCAAAGGAGTGAAATGAGCTCAAAGCAATGCTCAAAATGTAAATAGGCCACTTATATATGTTGGCCTAATCAAATTGATTAAGGTTAAGTAATTGAGCCTAAAATTAATCGTTCTAAATCTAATTATTTTGATCTGAATAAATTTTCAATTAAATTCTACCTTAAGCTCTAAAAATTACGCCAATCATAATGGCGTAGTCAATTTTGATTTATGTGGCCGATAAGGCCTTCAATTTTCAGTTTATAACAGTAAGTTGGACAGATTTTCCTACGGTGAACAGATAGAAATTCAAAACCACATATAATCATATAAATGGCACTCAAAATCATATTGAACACATAATCGCAATCATAATTAAGCTTAATTAGCATAATATGGAACATAGTTGGGTTGAGCTTGTCCGGCCCAATACTTATCTTTTGGGGCCAAAAACATTACATTTAAATTTTATTTTTATTTTTTGTTTCTATTTTTATTTCAAATTCTGGTTGGAAATTAAATTCAAAATTTGGTTTGCACCTCTTCAGAATTTCTGTACAGGTTCCATATCTGTCCAAACAGATCCGAATCTGTTCAAATTTAAACCCAAAGTAGTTTCTCATCTGTTTGAAATTCAAACATGTATCTGTCTGAACAGGTACCATACCTGTTGGATTCAAACCGAACAGCCACTATTTTCATCTATAAATAGACAGTCCCTCAATTGATTTTTCATTTAGAAATTTCGTTATAAATTTGCTATTGCTCTTTACATTCTTGCTGCATTTTTATTTTGTGAAAAAAGTGTAAACACTAAGTGTGTTCATTGTGTGAATAGTTTGTAATGCTGCTACTATTCACTGTTGATCATTTTATCCTGGGAGATAGACGTCCATAATCTGAAAGCACCATGGAGAGGACGAATATGTCTTAAGGACACAGTGTTAAAACACTGGACTTGATTAAAAATTTTGTTCGAGAAATTAATATGTGAAGATTGTCCAACAATCTTAAGATAGAATCGTCCTGGTGTAGACACCCCATTTTTGATCGTCCTCAAGATTTAGACGTCATCGTTTGAACACTCGATGATCATCCATGTTTCGTGTTCGTTTTGAGTTCCTGGAGGTCTCGGCCGTGCGCCTTGCCTCAAGATCTCTCAACTTGGTTGTGGACCAAGGACTTGTGTTTTTGCTCCTTAGGGAAGAGGGTGGCTTGTTGGCCATTCCCTCAACCCATCGGCTAGGGCATGAAGCCATCGGCCAAAAGTGTTGGCCGATCGGCACTCTTTTTGGTCGGTCGGCCCTCATGTTGGTCGATCAACCATGTTTTCTGGCCGAACCTTGTTCATTTGCTTTATGCAGATATTTTATGCCAGCTGTCACAGTTGGTATACACAATTCACCCCCTCCATACAAGTGTGTATGGAGGGATTTTCCCCTTGGCTTAGCTTCTCCTAGAAGCTTTGAATTTGGTTCTCTATAAGAGAGAGCCATCTCCTCCCTCCTCAAGGGTTCTAAAAAAATAGGGTTAGAGAAGTTGTATCTATCTATCTCTATATTTCCCTCTCTTTATATCTTTGTGCGTGTTTTTGTGCTCTAAATGGTGTTTTGTTCTCACTATTGCACACAAACACCTAGCAATACACCATCCTTGGTTGCTGAGGTGCTAAGGAGTTGGTGTTAGGGTTCTTGAGGTGATTTTGATCAGAGAAAGTTGCTAGAGTGGTGTTCTTGAAGAGGTTTTTCAAGGGTGAGCAAACTTGTTTTTAATACCCCATTCTTGCTCAAGCTTTTAGCCCTTCTTGCTTATTGTTTTAAGCTTAGCTCTTAACTGATAAAAGTTCTATTTTTACTTGCTTTAGACCTTTGTTTAAGGTCACTTTTTGGTTTGGGGTTGTTTTCCCTCCTCTTAGGCCTTGTTTGGCCTTGTTTTAGGCCATCCATTTTGGCCCTTGTTCTTAGCTTTGCATGACCTTCCTACCACTGAAATCCAGAGGATTTTTAGTGGTGGGAAGGTGGTTTTGGAGTCCTAAATAGGAGAGGGTCATCCCATCTTCCTATTGTCTTAAATGCTAGTATAAATGGCTTATATTGGTAGTATGTTTTCTTAGCTTGTTTTAGCTCTATTTCAGCAAGTATTTGGTGTTATTTTGCCATGATATACCTCTGTTTCAAGTTGGTTTAATGGCCTTTTACATGCTCTATATACTTGTCTTGCAATCCCCTCATTTGCCTTAATAGGCATCATGTTGTAACATGTCATTCTAGCATGCTTTTGGCTCAACTCCATGAAGCTTTTAGCCTTGTTATAACATGCCTAAGCTCTGATTTGAGTTGTTTTTACCATATATGCCATGCTTTGTATAGCCATAAGGCATTCTTGCTTGTTAGCTTGAGTGTCCAAGTCACTAGTATGCTTTACTTGGGCCATTTCAGTGACTTTGGAATCATTTGTTATATTATTTCAGTCCATATAGTATGCTTATATACTTGCACTTATCACTCCTTTAATGCTTTAAAGAGTTGATATTTCATGCCTCATGAATGAGCCATTGTGCATGCCTCCATGCTTAGGTCTTTGGGATGCCATCTAAGTGGGTTTTTGGGCTTATTTTGATATGCCATAGCTCTGATTTTATTGGTTTAAGTCATGCCATGTTTGGTTTTGATAGGTGTAGTGTAACACCCCTTTTGTAGCCTTGCATGCCTCATGCTTTTGGCATTGTGTTCTAGCTTGTGTTGGCTAGTTTCGAGCATGTTTTTGGTCTTGTTTGGACTTGCTTTGGGACTATTTTAGGTCCCCTTGGCCCTTTGGGGCTTGTCTTGCATGGCCTTGGTTTGAACCCATTGGCTAGCCTTAAGCCTTGAGCCTTCTTGTATGATTTGCTTGTTTTGTTTGGTTGGTTTGGCTCCTTTCCATGCATGATTTCAGAGCTTACAATATATGTTACATGTCCATGTTTGTCCTCTTTTAAGTGCTCTTGAAAGTCGCCCTCTTATGCCTAGGTGTTGGACCATTTACATGTGCATATTTGCTTTGCATTTTCATGCTTCCAATTCATGATTTTGGCCACTGATTTGGGCACGTTTAAGAGTTGTCCACTTTAGTTTAAGTCCATCTTTGCATGTTGTTGCATGCTATGCATGTTTGCATATTTAGGTTGTATGCCTATTGCATGTTAGTTGTACTGCATGATCTAGTCGCAAACTTGTTGCATGCTTGAGTTGCTTGCATGCTTACGTTGCGTTGCATCGTGTGTGCATTCCCTTGCCTTTTGATCAAGCATGATAGAGGTTGGGGCCCTTATGTGTTTTCTGCATTTCATTTGATATTGAATTGCACACTTGGCTCCTTTGGCCATCATGCATTGAAATGCGTGATTGGTGGCCCGAGGGTCGAGAACTACACACCTTTGAGTCTTAAACATGATAAGGGGTGTAGTTGTGCAGACATTTTCTTGCAAATGCATTGCCATGCTCTGTTTGTCCTCTGCTGCAGCAACATGAGCTTTTCACAAGAAGAGATGGTCAATCGACCATATTCAGTGCCGATCGGCTACAAACATTTGGCCGAGAGCCTTAGTTTTGGCCGATGGCCAGTTTCCCTTGGTCGATGGCCATCGGCCTCCCAAAATGTCCATGAGGTGGTTTAGAAGTGTCACAGAAGTTGGCACAGTTTCCAGAGGTACATAGCAGTGCAAACAGAGGCAACATGAAGCATGGCAATGGATTTCCGAGCGAAGCCGACCGAGCATGCATTCGTCCCTCTTCCCGAGGCTGTTTTATCATTTTTCATAGCTTAATTAATTTGTTTAATTAGTTAAGTGTTGTGTAATAATTAATTAGCTTGTTAGTTAGTTAATTAGTTAATTTGTATTATTCTTTCGGTCCCTCCGTCGAGAGGGCACAATTGTGTAATAAGTGTGCGTGTGTGTGTGAATGTCTTCCAACCCCACATCTTTCTCCCTTTTACTTACCTGCTTCTGATGGTTAGTTCTAGGTCATATTTCAATTAGCATCCTTATGCTATGCATGTTTGCACCATTCATCTGTATTGCATGCACCAGGCTCGGCGCATCATACTAACTGCATTGTATTTCAATTCCAATTTGAATACATGTATCAAGTATTGCATCTCACATGACATCTTAGAATAGCCGAGCCTATTTCTAGTTGCATTTTGCATGCGTTGCATTAGCCATCTTAACATGAACTAGGGTCATGCATTGATTTCTAACTAGTTCTCTATTTTGGCTCGGAGTACACTGTGAGTGTTTATGCTTTAGCATACTTCATGTTTGTTAATGTTGCCATGTCAGCATGCTTGCCATGAGGCTAATTGCTTATGTGATATAACTGCCTGAATGCCTGTGGGTGAAGGTTGGATTGCTTGAATTGGAACGATTCATTGAAATCCGTGTTTTAGCCTACTTGCAAGTAGCAAACTTCAAACCATTTCCAAACGAACGGATATGCGATGCTTTGTTCAAAATTAGGCGATCTAGTCTATGCTTGTGTGTTGTGTGCATCACATAGTAAATTCTAGCTAATAACCGGAATAGGAACGCATGTGTTTTCAAAAATAAGATATCATGCTTAGTACATGCCGATCTTTGATCGGGCGAGCAGGGGTGCTCATAGATGACCTTCTCCAATCGTACCCAAGTTCCTGAGCCGAGGCAACTTTGGTGATGACGGACACGTGGCCTTAGGCACGAGTCAGGGTTTCCTAAATTCCCCCAAAAATAAAATATTTAGGTGGAGACTCTGTATCTGGCAAAGCAATCTATGTTTGGCACTTCTTTACAAAATCAGTTTTCCAAAACGATTTGCCGGATTTGGACTCTTTGGTGATTTATCAATCTCACATTGCACATTGTGAGATTAGATTAAGAACCGTGACATTTGAGTCCGAACTGTAGCATGAAGCCCAAGGGAGCGCCTACACCTGGTGTCTTCATTGTATTTATTTTTCTGTGTTTTCACAAAGTGATATTCTGATTAGAAAATACAAATAAAGTAATATATTATTTGACAAATAGTAGTAATATACTAATTATTTTCTTTGACAACTAGTAGTAATATACTAGTGTCATTAACAATTTTAGAATATTAATTTGTGTAGTAGTGATACATAAAATTATTGTGTAGTATTTTATTTTTCTGGTTTCAGTAACTAGAAAAGTAAAATTATTTTGTGTTATAATTTATTTTTTAGTTTTAGTAACTAGAAAATTAATTTGTGTTTTGGTTTTCTCTGATTTTTGTAATTAGATATTATGGCTGTTACAATGAGAGTGGTACTCCAATTGTTACAACGACTTCAGTCCCTATCCAGAACCATGTTCAAGTTCTAATAAATCATGGAGAAAAATTGGAAAAATTTAATGGCACTGAGTTTAAGAGATGGCAGTAGAAAATGTTGTTCTATCTTACAACTCTAAATCTGGCCCAGCTTCTCCGTGAAGAGGCTCCAGTACTTAAAGAGGATGAAAGTGATTGGCAAGTTGTTGCCGCTGTAGACGCTTGGAAACATTCTAATTTTCTGTGCAAAAACTACGTCCTCAATGGTCTTGACAACATGCTTTATAATGTTTATAGCCCTCTAAAAACAGCAAAAGAATTGTGGGATTCTTTGGAGAAAAAATAAAAGACAGAGGATGCTGGCACAAAGAAATTTGTTGTCAGTAAATTTCTAGTAGACTCCCAAATGGTAATTTCTCAAGTTCAAAGTTTTCAATTAATTTTGCATGATATTCATGCTGAAGGTATGTCTCTTAGCGAGTCCTTCCAAGTCGCTGCGTTGGTGGAAAAATTACCACCAGCTTGGAAAGATTTTAAAAATTATTTAAAACATAAACACAAAGAGATGACCATGGATGAACTTATTGTAAAATTGAGAATTGAAGAAGATAACCAGAAGGTGGTTCAAGGCTAATGTGGTTGAACATGTGTCCAAACCACATAACAAAAAGATGAAGTTTGCTGGAGATGGTTCTAAACAAGGTGATAACAATAGCAATAAAAAGTTCAAAGGTAAATGCTATAACTGTGGCAAGACTGGACATCGTGCCTCAGATTGCCGACGCCCTAAGAAGGATCACGGAAGTACAAGCAAGAAGACTACCAATCAAGCCAATGTGACAGAACTTGATTACATCTCTAACATGGTGAATGACATCAATCTCTCTGCTGTGGTATCTGAGGCTAATTTGGTTGGAAATCCCAAGGAATGGTGGGTTGACATTGGGGCAACTCGACACATTTGCGCGGACAAGAAGATGTTTACTACTTATAATGAGGCTGCAAATGGTGAGCAACTATTCATGGGAAATTCATATACTTCTCTTGTGGTTGGACAAGGGAAAGTTGTTTTAAAGATGACATCGGGGAAGGAACTTACCCTCAACAACATGCTATATGTACTAGACATCCGAAAGAATTTAGGTTCTGGTTCTTTGTTAAGTAAGAATGGTTTTAGACTTGTTTTTGAGTCTGATAAATTTGTATTAACAAAGAGTGGTATGTATGTTGGTAAAGGATACATAAGTGATGGTCTTTTCAAATTGAATGTAATGACTATTGTACCAAAACTTTCTATTAATAAGAATAACACATCTTTTGCTTATATTCTTGAGTCAAATTTATGGCATGTTAGATTAAGACATGTAAATTTTGATGCTTTGCATAGATTAATTGGTTTGGATTATATACCAAAGTTTGAAATTGATCCTAATCATAAATATGAGATTTGTGTAGAAGCGAAACTAATTAAGACTCATTTAAATCGATTGAAAAAAAAAAACGAACCTCTAGAATTAATTCATATTGATGTATGTGATCTTAAATTTATTTAAACAAGAGGAGGCAAAAAGTATTTCATAACATTTATCGATGATTGTACAAAATATTGCTATGTATATTTACTTAGAAGTAAAGATGAAGCCTAGAAAATGTTTAAACTCTACAAAACTAAAGTTGAAAATCAACTTAGTAAAACCATTAAAATGGTTAGAAGTGATAGGGGTGGTGAATATGATGCACCTTTAAATGAATTTTGTGCACAACGTAACATTATTCACCAAACTACAGCACCCTATTCTCCACAGCAAAATAGAATTGCTAAAAGGAAGAATAGAATCCTTAAAGAAATGATGAATGCTATGTTACTAAGTTTAGGCTTACTGTAGAACTTGTGGGGGGGAAGTAATATTGTCTGTTAATTATGTCCTTAACATAATACCCACAAGAAAACTAACAACACTCCTTAAGAATTATGGAAAGGTTAACCACCTTCTTACAAATACTTAAAAGTGTGGGGGTGTTTGGCGAAGGTAGAAGTTCTTGTTTCAAAAAAGACTAAGATAGGACTAAAAACAGTGGATTGTGTGTTTATTGGTTATGCTCAAAATAGTAGTGCATATCGGTTTCTAACTAATAAATCAAAAATACCTGATATAAATGTGAACACTATTATAGAGTGAAGGAATGCTGTGTTTTTTGAACATGTTTTTCCTTACAAGAAAGGATATGAATTAAGTTCATAGAAAAGAACTTATGATTGTACACAAAGTCAAGAGACTAATGACAATCAAACACAAGAGACTAGTAATAGTCTCGACGAGCAAGATTGAACTAATGATGAACCAAGACGAAGTAAGAGAGCAAGAGCATCAAAATCTTTTGGTCCAGATTTTCTGACATACTTGTTAGAAAATGAGCCTCAAAGCTTTAAGGAAGCAATGACAGGTCCTGAAGCACCTTTGTGGAAAGAGGTTGTTAATAATGAAATTGAATCCATTATGCAAAATCATACTTGGGAATTGGTGGATCTTTCACCTGATCTAAACCTCTTGGATATAAATGGATATTCAAAAGAAAAATGAAAGAAGATGGTTTAATAGATAAGTATAAAGCGAGACTTGTAGTAAAAGGTTACAGACAAAAGGAAGGTCTAGACTATTTTGATTCATATTCCCCTGTGATAAGAATAACATCCATCTGTATGCTTATTGTTATAGCAATGTTGTATAATCTAAAGATACATCAAATAGATATTAAGACAGCTTTCTTAAATGGTGATCTAAATGAAGAGATCTATATGGAGCAACCCGAAGGGGTTATAGTGCCAAGGCAAGAAAATAAATTTTGTCGGCTTGTAAAATTTCTTTATGGATTAAAACAAGCACCTAAGCAATGGCATGGAAAATTTGATCATGCTATGCTTACTAATGGGTTTAAGATAAACGAATGTGACAAATGCGTCTATGTTAAAAACACTGACCAAGGATATGTCATAGTTTGTCTTTATGTGGATGACATGCTTATCATTGGAAGCAGTCAAAACATGATCAAATCAACTAAGCAAATGCTTAACAAAAGATTTGATATAAAAGATATGAGATGTTATATTAGGAATGAAAATTACTAAAACATCTGACAGATATGCATTATCTCAATCTCATTATATTGAGAAAATTCTTGATAAATTTATCAAGGATGATTTCACTGGAGCAACTCGTCACATATGTGCGGACAAGAAGATGTTCACTACCTACAATGAGGCTGCAAATGGTGAACAACTTTTCATGGAAAATTCTTCTACTTCTACTGTGGCTGGACAAGGGAAAGTGATCTTGAAGATGACATCAGGGAAAGAACTGACCCTCAACAACGTACTACATGTACCTGACATCCGGAAGAATTTAGTTTCTGGGCCTTTGTTAAGTAAAAATGGTTTTAGGCTTGTATTTGAGTCTGATAAATTTGTATTAACAAAGAGTGGTATGTATGTTGGTAAGGGATACATGAGTGATAGTCTCTTTAAGTTGAATGTAATGACGGTTGTACCAAAACTTGCTATGA
>NW_021026577.1:1521685-1537503 GCF_004153795.1 Camellia sinensis
TGTGGCAAAGACTAGAAGAAAGTCAAATTCTAATAAATCAGCTACCTAAGCAGAGCTACAAATGAAGATGTGTCAAGAGACTTAAAAAGGGCCAAGAACTACATCAATCCACAAATTGTGTTGGGTGTGGAAGTGAATGACTACAATGCTAACATTGTCAATCACATTGTAAGCTTACTCAAACCACCAAAAACATCTCTAATTTGCCACTAATGTACAAGTTAGCAGTCATCAAATTGAATTACTTTGCACGTACTCAAGTTTCATTGAACAGGAAGGATATTCGAATAGATTTTCCATCCAAACATTTTCACTTTATTCAGAACTTTCAGCAGCTAAATCTTCTACCAAAATGTCCATTCAAAACTCATTCCTTTTTAGGTGGCTACGATCTGCTGCTTTCCATCTGAAGAACTGACCCATGTTTCTCTTCTTTGCAAATTCATCTCCCAATAATATGCCGATTAATAAGAAAAAAGAAGGCCATTTTTAGTAAAGTGCCAAACCAGTATGTCATTAGCAAGCCTTGGGCAAAAAGGGATTTTACATATCAACTCAGCTTCAAAATCCAAAAAGCACCATGTGATGAGAGCTTCATTCCATTCCTGACACCAGTGCTTTCATCAATAAGGGAGAAAACTTTACATTGGCGTGGAATCCATCAAACTTTCCAAATCATCACACACCAGACATTGAAATCCCTTCAAACCCTTTCTTGGAGATTGCACACAAAATCTATTGCCTCTGACGACGAGGGAATTGTTAGATGTGCATGGGTATTTCTGCCTGCACTAGAATTTTTTTTTAAGTTTTCCCATGACAAACCTCCATATTGTTGTGCAGAGCCTCAAGCATCCTCAACAACTACCTGCAATATAAGGAAACAAAACCATAAGTTGATAAGAGGTTCAAAGTAATATACATGAACACAATTGTAGTGGAGATAAGAAGGCAAGTGAATTTGCTTAATAACAAATAAATTGAAATTAGCAACCAAACTCAAGCTCACTTAAAGGAAAAAGGACCAAACTTCATCATTTTATTAACTATTATTGTAAAGTCTTAGCTACTCTATTAAGTAAAACATGAAATGACCAGTTCTTCCATATTGACATTTTTGGGGAGACAAAGTAACTATGGATTGCCCACATGGATTTTGACCAGATAAGGTGGCTTCCTAACTGTCTAATGTAAAATAGCATGCAAGGAGAAAGGCTAAAAAACACAAAGTGATTTTTGCAAGGTCTGGAAATTTAAATGATCAAAAGTCTTGCCTAGGAGTGTGCTGGAGGGACGAGAGAGAACTGGTTAATAATACCTAGTGCGTTAAAGTTTTTAAATATCATTGTCCTAATGTTTTTAAATGCCCGAAATTAAATTGAGAAAACTTATCAAATTCTTGAATTTTTGGATGAAGCATGATATATCAAGGAGATTTTTCAAAATTCAACAAGTATTAGATTCTCCAAGTGTTGAGAATGAATATTAAAATTAAAAGACTTGACTCAGGAAATTGAACAAAAAACACTACTCTAACTTTAGTTTGAGAGTCATTAGAACCAAAGAGAAACTAAATTAGATCCACGTGTTTTAACTCTCCATATAGCTATAGAAAAACAAGAGGCACTTCAACATTATATTAATCCGTATGTTGCAAAAGAATCATTCCACAACTACAATGCCAAAATAAAATTAAAGTTGATAGCCATAGACTGAGGATGATTACCCTAATAGGGAGAAATATCAAGTACAGGGCAATGAGGCCCACTCCAAGCCTCCTGGTAGGACGCATATCATTCCTTGGTAAAACAACAAGTGCCCAGATAGGTCCTGAGATGAGAAATCTCATAGTATAGAAGAGGCTTCTGTCTTGTGGAACAATGTACAAGCCAGGTTTCTCTGATCAGGCTCCAAGCAGCATTGAGATCCCCAAACCACCAAGTGTGTTGAACATCAGACTTGCATAGCATCCAGACAAGGTGATCTACATACCATCCCCACCATTCATTGCCAATGAAACATTTGACACTAAATCACCCATCGAGTTGCCCTATGCCAATACAGTTAATCCAAGGATTGATGGATTAACCCCTAGAATTACACCTAATCCTACCAACAGAGCAACAAGCTCATTTGCAATCATGTAGAACCAAACAATACTCATCAAAAATCCACCCAAAACCAATGGAAGTAAAAACTTCTAAGGTGGACGGTGTGATCTAGTGTACCGAAATGCAAGAAAACTGAGTGCACAACCAATGGAAACACTAAGCATATAAGCAACCTTTCTGCTTTTAGAACCCAGAGTCTTGAGTACTCCAGAGAAATGCCAAAAGAATGGGAGCAAGTGAAGCACTGCCTACAACGTAGAGACCTTTGACTAAGATTCCTCCTCAACTAGAGGAATTGTCAACCGGCGTAGCATTTTTAAAGGCAACTCCCTTATCGAACATAGTTTAGAACATGAGAATGACGAGTGCTCAGTTTCTATGCCATCATCAATCCAACCCCACACAAGTCTTTCATTGTCAGACACCTTAGCTGACTGATTTGAATATATTGCGACATTTGACACCCACATCTACTTAGGCAATGCATTACGGGACACGATTGTATCACTTTCTCTGTCCATGTCAAGAAAAGTACTATAGATAGAGTCATCCTCTTGGTTCCCTTGAGAGAATGCACTTCCTTTGACAAGAAACAACAATGTAACAACAACCAAATTCAACCTCCGAGCTTGTTTCCTCAAAATCTCATTTGCAGCAACAACAAATGCATAAACTGCATAAATCAAGACAAATGTGATGACTCCCCCCACAATCACCTTACCAACATACAAAATCAATGAAAGTGATACAAGAGTAACGAGCTGCACGTGAAATATGTGGCATGGGATACACTTCTCACATTGCTCTGACTTGGATCTCCATATAAGTGCAATTACTTTAAGTTATTCACACTTTAATGTATTTTCTTCTATATATTATGTTGTGGGTGTAATATTTAAATAAGTTACCCTTGTATGTGATTTAAAACTAGTTTGCTTGAATTAGGTTGTACTAACTGCTTATAATCTAAAATAAATTCTAATACTAATCATGTTAGCCGTGTCATGTTCGGATTGACACGACCTCAAGTAGGTTAGGTCAATGTTATGATATTTGACACGTTTAATTAAATGGATCATTTTAGTGTATCATGTTAGTGTTGGGTGTTGCATGATATATCAAGGAGATTTTTCAAAATTCAACAAGTATTAGATTCTCTGAGTGTTGAGAATGAATATTAAAATTAAAGACTCGACTCAGGAAATTGAACAAAAAACACTACTCTAACTTTAACTTTAGTTTGAGAGTCATTAGAACCAAAGAGAAACTAAATTAGATCCACGTGTTTTAACTCTCCATATAGCTATAGAAAAACAAGAGGCACTTCAACATTATATTAATCCGTATGTTGCAAAAGAATCATTCCACAACTACAATGCCAAAATAAAATTAAAGTTGATAGCCATAGACTGAAGAATAATATTATCAGCCATTATGACAATAATGGGAAGAAATTAGAAGAGATAAATGAGATTAAGGCTTTGAATACACACACACACATATATATTATGTATGTCCACGTATACATATTTCGTCTTTTTCCTTTAGACAATTTTATACTTCACTCAATAGGAATTTTTTTTTTTTTTTTTTGGGGGGGGGGGGGGCAGGTAGGTATTATGTTCCAAGTGCCAAACTAGCATTTTGCCTCAGAACATCAAGTAATTGTGCTTCTACATCATTTATATGAGCAAGTAACAAACATATTGTCTCTCAAGAATGCTATTGAAAAGTGAATACCATGTGAACACTGAGGCCCTTGTGGCAAAGGCTAGAAGAAAGTCAAATTCTAATAAATCAGCTACCTAAGCAGAGTTACAAATGAAGATGTGTCAAGAGACTTAAAAAGGGCCAAGAACTGCATTGATCCACAAATTGTGTTGGGTGTGGAAGTGAATGACTACAATGCTAACATTGTCAATCACATTGTAAGCTTACTCAAACCACCAAAAACATCTCTAATTTGCCACTAATGTACAAGTTAGCAGTCATCAAATTGAATTACTTTGCACGTACTCAAGTTTCATTGAACAAGAAGGATATTCGAATAGATTTTCTATCCAAACATTTTCACTTTATTCAGAACTTTTAGCAACTAAATCTTCTACCAAAATGCCCATTAAAAACTCATTCCTTTTTAGGTGGCTACGATCTGCTGCTTACCATCTGAAGAACTGAACCGTGTTTCTCTTCTTTGCAAATCCATCTCCCAATAATATGCTGATTAAGAGAAAAAAAGAAGGCCATTTTTAGTAAAGTGCCAAACCAGTATGTCATTAGCAAGCCTTGGGAAAAAAGGGATTTTACATATCAACTCAGCTTCAAAATCCAAAAAGCACCATGTGATGAGAGCTTCATTCCATTCCTGACACCAGTGCTTTCATCAATAAGGGAGAAAACTTTACATCAGCGTGGAATCCGTCAAACTTTCCAAATCATCACACACCAGACATTCAAATCCCTTCAAACCCTTTCTTGGAGATTGCACAAAAAATCTATTGCCTTTGACGACGAGGGAATTGTTAGATGTGCATGGGTATTTCTGCCTGCACTAGCATTTTTTTTTTTTTAAAGTTTTCCCATGACAAACCTCCATATTGTTGTGCAGAGCCTCAAGCATCCTCAACAGCTACCTGCAATATAAGGAAACAAAACAATAAGTTGATAAGAGGTTCAAAGTAATATACATGAACACAATTGTAGTGGAGATGAGAAGGCAAGTGAATTTGCTTAATAACAAATAAATTGAAATTAGCAACCAAACTCAAGCTCACTTAAAGGAAAAAGGACCAAACTTCATCATTTTATTAACTATTATTGTAAAGTCTTAGCTACTCTATTAACTATGGATTGCCCACATGGATTTTGGCCAGACAAGGTGGCTTCATAACTGTCTAATGTAAAATAGCATGCAAGGAGAAAGGCTCAAAAACACAAAGTGATTTTTGCAAGGTCTGGAAATTTAAATGATCAAAAGTCTTGCCTAGGAGTGTGCTGGAGGGAGGTTTTTTCAATCATGGATAGGACTTCTTCTCAATTATCTCCTTTTTTGATTTTTTTTTTCTTGTCTCTTATTCCTTTATTACCTACGAGAGTTCTCTACATTATCCAAAGTACTTATCATGCAAATTTCTGGCATACCTTGAGAAGAGGCACAAAGACTTGCAGTGCAGTTTAGATGATGAGCGTGCATACATCCTAAAGTTTGTTTCCACAACAACAAAGCACTAAGAACAAAAAGGTAATGACAATAGTTAGTACATTTTTCTATTTAAATTTTCAACAAAACATTGAAAAAATACTGAAAAGCACAGTTTTACAAGCTACAACTGCAGGTTTTAACAGACTGAGGTAGTTGTCCTCTTTAGGGTTAAAAATATTCTCGACGCTCATGGAGGTGTATTTGTATTTGGTGGAGTAGGCGAACGTACTCATGAAGCAGATGAAAAACAACATCAGCATTCCAAGTGAAATGGAACCACTCATTAGCTCTCGTCTTGGCAATTTCAAAAAAGAACAAATAACTTGAACTAATACAAATTGCTGAACCATTTATTTTGTAGCCATTGGAAACATTATAAAGCTAGCTAATACATCATATGTCGCATTTCAATTGTTGATGTAATAGATTAATTTTCCCAAAATATATTCCATGCTGCCATGGATATGATACATTATGCTGTCTCTGGCACTGCTATATGTTCTGCATAAATGCGACACACCAAATTTTCGTGTCCCAACTAAGTCCAAAAAATTGTAAAAGTGGAATACATAATTCTAACTCTATTGAAATTAAACTAGAAGCCATGGTATGGACTACAAATAGATAACATAATGAAATTAAAGACAAAGGAAATTTTGTCTGCCAATTACCTGGAATTGAAGCAACAGCACAGGAAAAATGAAAGATCAAGAGAAAAGGCACCGTCTAGCTCGGATTGTGAATGAAGAACCTGGAAAAAAAATATTTTTGCGTGAGTTGGTGACAAGGATGAATTAGAGAACTAATGTATTCCCAAAGCAAAAGTGAACCATCACAACCTACAGAGTAGATTTTGATTGTCATCCATAGGTGAGCATGGAAGACCATGAACATAGTGACTAAGATTTTGGATGATTGATAAGCTCCACATCTTTAGAGATTGTCACTTATACGATTTGGGAGAGAAGCATTGTTGTCTTTTAAAGATAATAAAATTCTTTAATCTGCCAGCTATTCATTCTAAGCAAGACCCTAAAATTTAAAACTCAAAATTATGCATAAGCTTATCATCAGTAAATTTCAAATTTACTAAAGCTAGAACCTGAAACAACTCGAAATTATAATGATTGTAGCAATAGAAGAATTATGTTTGAGTGAGTTACTGTCGTGAAGAGTATCAAAAAGTGATGCTATACTTTTCAATAGACTTCAAAAAACCAGATTTATAAAGTTAAAAGCTTGTACATCATTTTTTTTTTTCAGAATGAGATGGAATGCATGTTAAATGCACAATAGTAAAATAAAGATTCTCTTATGGTCCTAACAAAAATGCAAACTCGAAATATGATTGAAACATGGTGCAGAAGTAAAATTTTTGCTTCCATTCAGGTACTTGTAGAACAAAAGTGCAAGGATTCTATTGTTTACTTAAACATGGATGAATTAATGTGGGAACAAGTAGAATTTTAGAAAAATGGCAGTTGATTATGCATGAATTGAGCTCAGGGTGAGTAAAAACTGCGGAACAAACTTGATACATAAACTTGAAACCAAACAATCATCAATAGCCACCCCTTTGACAGAATAGTTGCTAAACCCAGAAAAAATTCATCTCTTATGCTTTGTTTGTTTTGGCCGAAAATGCTTTTTCGAAAAATGTTTGTCACATTTTTGGTGGTTAGTATGATAGAAAATGAAAGTTAAATGGAAAATCTTTTCAATGGTCAATAAAAAATAAGCCTTTTGAGTGAAAAATGCTTTATGGAAAAATGTTTTCTATGGAAAAATGTTTGTCACATTTTTTCCCGGAGTGTAAAACATTTTTTGGTCTAAAGTCTTGCCAACACTACCACACTACCACCATTGTTGCCGCCACCCCCCAACTCCAACTAATGCCACCGCTAATGCAACCACTAGTACATTAGTTTCAAGTTGCAATCAAACATAGGAGATCATTTTGCAGAGAAAACATTTTATAGAAAAATAGGTTGCGTTTGGTTTACTTTTGGAATTGTGATTCTAATCAAAAAATTTCAAAACTCATAACTAAACACACAACTCAAAACTCAATTCAAAAACTATTTTTAAAATTCATAGCACACAATTCAAACCTCTTTTCAAAAGTCATAACCAAACTCTTTTCCAAACGAACAGGGCACTTTTTCCATCAGCACCTATGAATAATACAAGATAAAATAACAAATGAGAATGAAAATTAAGAGAAAAGGAAATATTTGAAAGGAAAAAACAAAGAATGAATTGAAAAACAGAGCAGTGTGTTTAATAATAATTAATTAGTAATGTATTGGTAATTTCAACATTCACAACAAACTAAAACTCTCTTACGATCCAAAAGAAGCAGATAGTAAACTCTGAGTTGTGATAAAATCTGAGATGATATTGGTAATGAGAAAATAAATAAATAAAAATGGTATGACAGATGTTGTGTTTGTTTGTTTGTACCTTGCAGTTGGCCTATGATCTAGTAGAATAAATCGACTATTTTTTAAAGAGCCTATGATCTAGTAGAATAAATATATCTAAAGCTAAGACTCTCATTGCAAACAATTTTTAATATTTCATGTTTTGGAGTTTGTCGGAAGATTTTTGGAGTGGCAAAAGTAGCGAGGTTTTCTCGCTAGTGTCTGCTAAGATACTTTAGTCTTTGGTCAACCCCATCCGGAAAAGAACCCGATTTTATCAAAGATTAGAGAACTATTTGTTACTATTAGATGAACTTCCCCTTATGTTTTCTTCTTATTGTTTTCCATATCGCCCACTTCATGACAATTCTAAACAAATCAACAAGTAAATTTAAACAAACAAACACAAAAACTCTATACGGTATGCCAATTTCTAATAGTTTCCTATATTTTTTTGAATATTTGCTTTGGATTTGAATTCTAAATAATACTCCAAGTAGGGTAGATGGCTTCTCAACTCCCCTTTATTAAAGGAAGCCTAAATCCCTCCAACTACTAGAACAGATTGCCCACATGGATTTTGACAAGATTACTTGTGGCTTTGTAATTGTCAAATGTAATCCAGCATGCAAGCAGGATGGTTTAAAAATACAACTTGATACTAAAAAAGAAAAAAATCCCTTCTTGCATGGCAATGAAGTCTTAGTGATCAAAAGTCTTACATGACAATGTGCAATAGGGAGGTGTTTACAATTGTAGTCTCAGGAAAGGACTTTATTCTCAATTTTCTTCATATATCTCTTGCTCCGTTATTACTTATGAGAGCTTTCGCCATGACTGGACAATAGTATATGAATATATTCTGAAAAGAAATTTATAAGAAAAAAAAAAAACTCATGACAATTCTAAAACTCAAAAAATAGCGACCCATTGCATTCAAAATTGTAGCTCTCCCCAAAGCCAAGAAGCATTGAGTTAAATCAAAGCAGCCAAAGTCTTTTATCAAGCACAATTTTGGCATACCTTGAAAAGAGGCACAAAATCTCGCAATGCAGCTTAGACAGTAAGTATGAATACATCCTAAAGTTTGTTTCCACAACAACAAAGCCCTGGAGAGCAAAAGGGTGACAACAACAATAGTTAGTGGGACTCACTATTTAAACTGTCCACATAGGCTGCGTTTGGTTTAGTTTTGAAAATAATTTTGAAACACAAGATTGAAAAGAGTTTTCAAAATTTGAAAATTTATTTGGTTGTATATTTTGAAATTAGTTTTGTAGGTTTGTAGTTTGGAATGATTTGAAATTTTTTTGTAGTTGCATAGATGGATGTGAGAGAAAAAGTGATTGATTGATGTGTAGGATGTGAGAGAATGAGAGAAGAGATAGAAAAAGTGATTGAAAATAATTTTGAGAAAATTGTAAACCCAACAAATTTTGGGTTTTGAGCTCTCAAAAATTGTTTTCAAAACAAACCAAACAAGTCATATTTTCTATATTGTTTTCACAGAAAACTGAGAAAATATAGAAAAATACACTTTTACAAGTTGACCAACAAAAAGAGCATAGTATTCAAAGTCACAACTACATGTCTGTAAGTAGAGTCAGGGTAAAAATAAAATAAAAATGAGAATGAAATTCATCCATGTAGCAGAGGTATATAGATAAAAAAGGAAAAGGAAATATTTGAAAGAAAAATAAAAGAAATGAACGTAAAAACATTGTTGTGTGTTGATACAGGTGAAAAATAGAAGCTATAAATCAGAATTATTAGAGCTGATGTGGAGATGTAGTTGAAGACACAAAATGATCATTTGAGTTGATCAAACCATAGTAGCAGGAAACTCTTAATTTGGTGATGTTTCTTACTAAGTATGACGCACGGGTACGAGCACGAATACTGGTACTTGTACAATACGTGTATGTTGATATGGTAAAATCCAAAGAAAGTAGGGTACAGGTACGGCTTGGTACACTTGTAAAAAAAATATTTATTTTTAATTTAGAGTAATGTAGAAATTAATTAAATGGTTTAATTTGTTAAGATCCAACATATAATTGACATTTAATGCAAAAAATGTATAAATCAAAATTAAATGTCAATATATTAAATAATTTACAAACAATAGTTTAATTTTAAAATCATGCCAACCATAAAGCTAAAAATAAAAAAAGAATTCTAGTGAAATGAGTTTTATCTATGTAGTAAAAGAATATATTATTTCAACTAAGGTACGGTATGGCTTGGGTATATACTAGGTACGCCTGGGTATGTCAAAAATTAAGAAGAAAAATTTTAGGTACATGTTTTGTGTACCTGGTACATATGTAGAAGCATCATGCGAGATACTATATGCCAGTAAATACTTGGTACAGGTACGACATGTTTTTCGAAATACCTATGCTTCATAGCTTACTAAGAAACGCAATTCCATGCTTTCAAATAAGAAACCAACAAGAAACTCGCTCATTTCTAGGAATAAACTCCCTTTCAAGTGAGATTGAATCTCTCAAGCATACAAATCTTAAAGAAATAAAAGAAAAACAACTCAAACTTATTATCGTACTTTCTATTTACATAATATTTATTTATATTTAATAAAAACAATTTGTAGTTGATATCAATCTCCAACAAAAATTCATATTTTAACAAATATATTACAACTAACTAAATAGAAAAAAATAATTTTTAGAATATAATTATATATTTAATAATTTAATACATAAAATATATACATGCTCCAATATAGGTATGATAGATTTTGTGTTTGCTTGTTTGTAAGTTGAAAAATTGTTTGATAAAAATTTAAATGTTAAACTAAAATAAATTATTTAATAGGTATAAGATCAAATTTAAAATTCAAAGTTTAAATTTAAAATTTATTATTTTTAATTCTACTTTTTTAATTTTTATATTGTGATGGTAGAGGATGCAAATATAAATAAATCCACATTTGTGATAAAAATCTGAAATTGGTAATGAGAATACAAATAAATAAATAAAAATGGTAGGACAGATTTTGTGTTTGTTTGTTTGTACCTTGCAGGTGGCTGCTTATACTACGACATCTACTTCAGGAATGTATTGGATGATGGGCCAATATTGTTTTCCCTTTTCACACTTCTGTTTCAGTATTGGATTACATCCCCTGATGTCCAGTGACAAAAGCGAGGGAGGGAATCCTTGTTCTGGAAAGGTCGCAAGCTCAGGGCAC
Source organism: Camellia sinensis (assembly GCF_004153795.1). Classification (NCBI taxonomy): domain Eukaryota; kingdom Viridiplantae; phylum Streptophyta; class Magnoliopsida; order Ericales; family Theaceae; genus Camellia; species Camellia sinensis. Next base: position 1,532,636 of record NW_021026577.1, read on the forward strand.
CTATAGATCAGTAGATGCAAAAGAGAGGGGGGCAACCCTTCCTTTGGAAAGGACGCGAGCCTAGGGCAACAACAGATTTCAAGTGTTTCAAGAGAGGTGAGGTTTTGAAACTCCTCATAAGAGAGTCTTTCCAGATTTGGGAAGTTGTTGATTCTCAAAGAGATGAGAGAGGTGGGCAGGAACATCCCTTCTTCTGGAAAGGACACCGTATCTCCCCACGGCCAACCTCCGCCATCAAGGTGGAGTGTTGTAAGAGAAGAGAGTTTGTGCAAACCCCACTCTAATGGAGATGGAGGCGGAACTGGAAGTTGACCCACGTCGTCCACTCTCAAATTCCCGATTTGAAGTAAAGTGATGTGGGTGGGGAAACTCCCTTCCTTGACAAAGTAGGAGACCATCTCTGCTCTGCAATCAACTAAACCCAGCTCTTGAAGCGAAGTGAGTTGGTTGTTGTTGTTGTTCTCATCACGACCACCAAGTGACAGGGGCTCCAGATTAGAACAATTGTATATCTGCAATTGACTGAGATTCTTGAGATTATTGGCTTCAGGTAAAGATTTGAGACTCCAACAAAATTTGATACAAATAGTTTCAAGAGATGGACAATCAATTTTGATCCCTTCCTCTGCAAAAAGTGACTCCAGATTTCTGCAACCCTCAATCCCAAGTTGTTTTAGTGTGGATGGTAGCCCACCTCTTGACAATAAATATGTGAGTGATGCACATTCAGAAACCTTCAACTCTTGCAGATTATTGAGTGTCATCAACTCGGGTAGGGACTCCAAAGCATCACAATATGAAACCTCAAGTTCTCTCAGCATAGATGGCAAACCTTTCATTGGAAAAGAGATCAGACTCTCACAACTGTAGATTTTAAGCACCCCAAGAGATGTGCTCTTCAAATGGGAAGGGAGATGAATGATAGCTCAAATTTTAGGAAGGGAGAATGTGCTTTCCTGTAATGGTTGCACATGAGCTAGTTAGTCCATTTCCAATTCATGCTCATTGTTACAATTGTAAATAACCACCGAGAGCCCTGCTGCCAGTGGCAACCCCCGCACGTTAGCAACAATTCCTACCAAATTCCAATTCTGGATGTTCACTAATAGTTAGATCTGAATGCAGTTGCAAAATTGACCAGCATCAAAGGGATAACTCTCAATCGGGGCAATTGTCACCCACCTGCGGCAACAGTCGTGATTCGCGGTCACATTATGATTTTTTACTTCCCAGGGCCCGGCTCAAAAGGCAATCTAGCGAATCCACTCGCATCTGTCATAAGTTGCCCACACATCATCTACAGAACAAGCAAAACTTTTTCTCTGCCAGTTTGTCTAGTTGGACTGAAGGGCCTCATTAACCGTCGACTTGCATAATCAAGATGAACACCAAAATGGCCTTTGTTTATCGCTTCAATGTCAAACCCGCAGAAATCACAAACCTCACGCTTCAGACGAAATGGCGTTGACATCATTACGATCGCAAATGAAGTTGAGCCAGAGTAGTCTGCAACCCCAACCCATGCCGCACGGGGAATGACATCGACTTGTTTGAGTTGCTTGCATCCGAGAAGCAATCAATATCTGTTTTTCTTTCCTTCCTCATGCCATAAACACAAGCCTTCCGAACCAAATATGTATTCTGGTCCGCCAGAGCACATTGGAGACCATCCCGCCCAATAGCCTTTTTGACCAAACCAATCCTAATTCTGTAGTAACAACTTGTAACGACCATGACTCCTCAACTGACTCAATGGGCGAAAATTGAAGAAATTGTACTGAGTAAAACCAGTGCAAACAAGAGAAGAGGAATCGTCGACCTTCCTACATTGTTGGCCCACCAACATCAAACATCAGCAACAGTCCCGCCCTGACAGCCTTCTTGGTGTAGAGCAGTGGCAAACCGTCGATCACATCGCCGCATCATAAGCCAAATGCGAGCCTCAGCCACTTAGAAGCACCGTGTCGGAGAGCGCTTCTCCCGCACAGCAAGAACATCGTTTAAATTGCAAGACTTCCCCAGCTCTTGATGGAAGTGGTTGACACCCCCACGACGCGCCGCAAGCTGAAAAATCAGCCGGACAACAACTTCAATCACAGCTTCGAAAGCAGCGAGAATAAAGATCCCCACCAACATCCAGTCTACCGTCTGTTGTGAAAAAGAGCCCAGGAAAGAATGTAAGAAACAAAGCCAATATGAGATGAGAAAGAGAAGAGAGTGAGAGCAAATGGAACCTCACGTCTGTTTCAAACAAGTTTGTAGGTAGGTAATTGAAGTGAAAGAATATGATTTGGAATGGTTCTCTTGTCTCTAAGCAAGCAGGGAAACAAGCAAAGTAAGGCCTTCCCCCCCCCCTCTCTCCCATTCAGAAGCAGGGTAGTATAGCTGCGACAAACGTTTTGTAGAATTTTTGATGGGAAAAACAGGAAAAAGCAAGCAGGGCCCATTCCTCCTCCCTCCCTCCTAGCAGCAGGTATATGGTTACCGCGTGTTCCTCTAAGTGGTCTCTGTTCTCTAATATCAGGGTAAAATGTTTTTTTTGTCCGGACAATTTCTAATTAAAAAGATGAGCTATTGTAAAACAAATAAAATAAATGCAAAATAAAAGTTCGAAATGTTTAAAGATCAGAAAAAAAACGGGAAATTAGAAAATGATACCTTCCTGAGATTATAATACAATATATTAGATCAGCTTTACAAGGTTTGGTAAAATACATCTCTCTTATGGTAGGTAAACGGCCTGAAACTGATACAAAAGAAAATAAGCATAAAAGACACATTTCAAGTAAATAAATACAATATTATTTTCATTAATACGACTGAATCAAATTTACTAGGATGAATAATATAACTAAAATATAGGGAAACTTTAAAAGTATCAAAAAAGTAGTTAACTTTTTGAAATCTATATATTCTAAACCTAAGTATATTTTTCGAAACGAATAAGACAGTTAGTGCAAAGAAAAGAAACAACAAGATACTAGAGTTTCTTACCAGAACTACAAACAATTGTTTTTTTTGTAATAAATATAAATTTTAAAATTCAAGTTGTAAACTATATCCCCAAGTGTTTCATTAATGTCCGTTTCCTAAGACAATATTAAAAAAAAAATTGATTTTTTTTTTTAAAAAAATAACTTTCGAAGCCGTGTTGAAAAAATACCGTCAAAAATATAAATTCAAAAAAAAAAAAAATGATTTTTGATATGAGAATTTATTTTAAGTAACTTGGGGTAAATAAAAGAGAGTAAAAAAGAAAGGTTCCATAGTAGGTCAAATAAAATTAAAGTAAAGGAAGAAAAGCCAGGGAATTATTATAACTAGTTCAAAACTTTAATACAAGCCTTTATTTCAACATGCAAGTGCTTTTAGTTTTAAAGCTATTTAAGTCAGAGAAAAAAATAAAATAGATTTTTAAATCTAATAAGATAAAACATGCGCATCCAAACATAACCATTTCATTTTTTTCTCTCACAAAAGGTCAAAAAAAAAAATCAAAAAATCTCTCTCAAACGAGAGTTTTAATTTTAAAGCTAAAATCAAAAGCCAAAAAAACAACCACATTCCAAACGAACACCATCGAATAAAAACAAAATAAAATGAATGCAACCATTAATGAAATTCAATTCAACCCCTAAATTATTTAGAATTGGATGCTCATGCTTAAATAATAAAGTGTAAAGGTGAAAAAAATAAAAAAATCAAAGACAAAAGATAAAAGAGAATATAAAGTATTAATAAATGTAGAGCACCTCGCCTCTCCTCTGTGTCTTACATAAGCTTAATATAATTTCGTTGCTTTCCAAAAAATAAAAAAAATAAGTAAAGCAGCGCTGTAGACTCATTCTACACTATTCCTCGACAAGCTATAGAAATCAACAAATACATGGAGTCCATCAAACCAGTAAGACACGGGAAAGAAAATAACACAGACATCAAATAATGGATCGAGAAGCATGCCCCATACGAATTCCTCGCTCAAATAGTAAGTGTTAACATTTAAATTATAACAATTCACCCTCTCTAGGTTAAAGGAAAATATTCATTGCACACCCTGCATGCTGATATCTATGAACATATGTGCATATAAAAATAATAGTTGGGCAAAAAGATAACATCTTAAAAAAAAGTAAGTTTTGTTCTCCAAACTATATAAAAAAGTCTAAAAGTGCCATCTTTTGTAGTTCAGCAAAAAATATAAAAAAAAAAATTACTTTTATTATATATGTTTCAAAATGTTATTTTTACTCTTTTTTCTTTTGTTGAAGAAAATTGATGTTGGCAGTAATTTCCCGGCCAAGTTGGTTAGTATATATTCTCCCCAGTAGAATTCTAAGATCATCCCTGTAAATTTACTAATAATCAATAGGATATTCATAGTGCTGATAGAAAGACAAACACAAATAAAACCAGTTGGAAGGTGAAAATAATGTAGCATTCAGTTCAGCACTCAAGAAAATGGGACAAGGTGGAGTAAGAAGAAAGAAGGTGAGATATAATTTAAGAGGCAAAGTCAGCTAACCCTGGTTAAGGGCCGAAACTTACCCCAATGTTCAAAAAGGAGGCTGACAATACCCCGTAGATTTGGATTAATGTAACTCTAACACCATTGAAAAAAATAAGGTAAAATAGCTTGATAACCCTTTTCCAACCTAATTTGCTTCTCTGTTATTTCCTCTTTTCTCTTCTCACATAACCTCTAACTAACAACAAAAAATACATAAGTCAATTAAATAACAAAACACAACCCATCAAAAGGAGAAAAAAAAAAAAAACTGCAATTAATTAATTTCTGCATTTTAAACAATTTTCATTTAATTAATTTGCACAAAACAGAACATAATATACAGACAATATAATAATCCCTC
>NW_021026577.1:1537528-1566578 GCF_004153795.1 Camellia sinensis
AGGTGCTTTGTTTTGTGTCAATTGTCCCAAAGGATTACGAATTTGGAAGGATGAAATTAGTCTTGTTATGGATGGCAGAAGGTTTAATTGAACACCCAGAAGGTGGAGACAAATAGAAGATGTAGGCCGCAGGTATTTTCACGAATTGGTGTCTAGGTCATTTTTCCAATTGTCAAGGCATAATAAATTGCTATTCATAATGCATGACCTCATAATGATTGGCTCAAGCAGTTGCAGGGGACATCTGTTTAGGTTGGAAATAATTTAGAGGGCGGCAAGCAGAACAAGATTTCAAATAAAGCTCGACATTCATCTTATGTTGGTAGTGAATATGAAGGAATCAGAAAATTCAAAGCTTTCGATGATGCCAGATGCTTACGACCTTCTTAAGGTTTTCGGCGAGTGAAATCAACTACACAACAAGGTACTTGATTCATGATTTGTTGCCAATGTTAAAGTGCTTACGTGAGCTGCGTTTTTGTTGTTATGGGATTGATGAACTACCAGATTCCATTGGAGATCTATAAGCATCTACGGTACCTTGATGTATCCATTCGCGATTAGGAAGTTACCTGATTCGGTGGTAACTCTCTACAATTTACAAGTCTTGTTTTTTTGAAATTTTGTGTTAAACTTGAGAAGTTGCCTCTAAACATGGGAGGCTAGTGAACTTGCGCCACTTTGACATGACTGGCGTGCATATTCATCATCAGAAGAGATGTCACTACATATAGGTAAATTAACTAAAATCTCCGAACATTGTCAAATTTTATGGTGGGTAAAGATTGTGGGCGTAAAATAGGAGAGTTGAAAAACCTATCACATATTCAAGGGGCAATACACATATCAAGAATGGAGAATGTCAGTGGTGTTATGGAAGCAGTGGAGCCAATTTAATGTCTAAGGAGGAGTTAAAGAGTTTATCACTAGAATGGGATGAATCTCATAGTTTACAGAATGACATAGTTGAGAGGGATGTGCTTGACGTGATGAGGCCTTTCAAATTTTTGGACGACTCACCATCAGTGGGTATGGTAGTACAAAATTTCCAACTGGGTTGGAGATGTTTCATTCTCTAAATGGTATTCATGCGATTAAAAGGTAGTAAATATTGCACATCATTGCCACCACTTGGACAACTGCCCGTGCTTAAAGACCTTTACATTGAAGGAATGAGTAAATAAAGTGCCTTGGTTGTGAGTCTTATGGGCAGCAGTGTGGTGCCAACCTTTCCCCTCTCTAGAGAGATTGAGCTTTGAGTTAATGACAGAATGGGGGATTGGTCTGCTTTTGAAACAGAGGAAGTTCAGCCGTTCAGTCATCTCAGTGAGCTTTCCATCATAAATTGTCCCAAACTTGTGGAAGATTACCAAATGATCTTCCTTGTCTCAATTCTCTCAAAATTGATGGTTTGTCCGCAGTTGTTGATTGATGTTTCGAGCCTCGTTCAGCCATCACTTGCATGCTTGTCAATGAATAATGTTATGCTCCCAAGCCTTCCAGCACTCTTAGGGATGAAGAACACAGATTGAACTTGGTTCCCTCACCTTGGATATTAGCCATGTTACAGTTCCCGACTCCCTCTGCGATCCAAGCACATTGATGAGAGTTACTGGCTACTGAAATGTCTAAGCATTTGACTTCAATAACTGCTTTGAGCATTTCTCATGTTGAAAAATTGGCGTTCCTACCGACATGGTTACTCGAGATTTGATGGGACTCGAGAAATTGGGCATTAGTAACTGCGAAGAACTCATAACATTGTGCAGAATAAGGTGAGAACACAAGTATGTCTCCCCTCCCTCTGCCATTTGCAGATTTCTGATTGTCCCAAACTCGTTTGCTTGTTTGAAGAAGAGCCAAGAAAAAGGAGGAGAAGGTTCGAAAGAGCAGCAACTGAGGGGCTGCCTTGCATGACGAGACTCGAGTATTTAAACAATTGAAGAGTGTGGAATGCTGAAGAAACTGCCACAAGAAGGAATGCCAGTTTTTCAACATGAGAAATGCTCAAAGCAGTTATTGAAGTCAAATGCTTAGACATTGCATTAGCAAGTAACTCTGCATCAGTTGTGCTTGGATCACACAGGGAGTCGAGAACTGTAACATGGCTAATATCCAAGGTGAGGGAACCATGTTCAATTGTGTTCTTTGTCCCTAAGAGTGCTGGAAGGCTTGGGAGCATAACATTATTCATTGACAAGGACACAAGTGATGGCTGAACGAGGCTCGAAACATCAATCAACAACTGCGGACAACCATCAATTTTGAGAGAATTGAGACAAGGAAGATCATTTGGTAATCTTCCAACAAGTTTGGGACAATTTATGATGGAAAGCTCACGGAGATGACCGAACGGCTGAACTCCCTCATTTTCAAAAGCAGACCAATCCTCCCATTCTGGCATAAACTTAAAGCTCAGTCTCTCTAGAGAGGGGAAAGGTTTGGCACCACACTGCTGCCCATAGAACTCACAACCCACGCACTTTATTGCACTCATTCCTTCAATGTAAAGGTGTTTAGGTGAGGGTCGTTGTCCAAGAAGCAGCAAAGATGTGCAATATTTTGCAATATTCTAATCAAATAGACACTATTTCAGAGAACGAAGCATCTCCCACCCATTTAGATAATCTGGAATTACCAACAGATGGGAAGTCGTTCCAACAAATTGCGAGGTCTTATCATGTCAAGCACATTGATATCAATTTTGTCATTCTGTGGACTATGAGAGACATCCCATTCTTGTGATTACTCTTTTAACTTCTCCTTAGATATTAAATTGGCATTCCTTACATCCTTACCAGAACTTACATTCTCCAGTTTTGATATGTGTATTGCCCCACGAATGTGTGATTAGTTTTTCAACTCTCCTATTTTATGCTCACTACCTTTACCCACGATGAAATTTGACAATGTTTGTAGCTTTGTTAATTTACCTGTCTGTAGCGGCATCTCTTCTAATGATCGAATATTTGCACCGGTCATATCAAAATGGTGTAGGTTCACCAGGTTTCCCATGTTTGGAGGCAACTTCTCAAGTTGATGACAAGATTTCAAAAACAAGACTTGTAAATTGTAGAGAGTTACCACTGTGTCAGGCAACCTTGTAATCCCAGAATAGGATATATCAAAGTACCGCAAGTGCTTTAGATCTCCAATGGAATCTGGTAGTTCATCCATCATAGCACAATGTAAACGCAACTCTCGTAAGCATTTTAACTTTGGCAACAAATCATGAAACAAGTACCTCGATGTACTCATACTCCGTGGAAAAAACTGTAAGAGTGTTCGTAAGCATTTGGCATCATCAAAAACTTTAAATTTTTTGATTCCTTCATAATTGCTACCAACATAAGATGAATGTCGAGCTTTGTCCGAAATCTTGTTATGCCTGCCATACTCCAAATTATTCTTGAACCTAAAACATTTGTCTCCTGCGACATCTTGAGCCAAATCATTGATGAGGTCATGCATTATGAATTGTGATTTGTTACCGCTTGACGGTTGAAAAAATGATCTTGACACCAATTCGTGAAAATACTTGCGGCCTAAATCTTCCACTTCGTCTCCAACTTTTGGTTGCTCAATTAAACTTTCAGCCATCCATAGCAAGACTAATTCCTCCTCCTTGAATTCATAGTCCATTGGGATAATTGCGCAGTAAGAAAAGCACCTCTTCAAATGGGAAGGGAGATGAAGGTAGCTCAATTTCAATGCTGAGAGAATGCCACTTTCCTCATTCCATATATTGCTATTTAGTATTTCTTTCCATTCACGCTCTTCTTGTTTACATCGTAATAAGCTGCCAAGGGCCCTAGCTGCCAAGGGCAAGCCTCCGCACCTATGCTTAACAATTTTCTTCCCAATTGATACCAATTCCGGGCATTCCATGATATTTCTATTCTCAAATGCATGATGGGCAAAGATTAACCAACAATCATCATATAGTAAGTTTTTCAAATTGAGATATTCATCCATACCCATCTGCTTTACAACACCTCCTTGTCGCGTTGTCACAATGATTTTACTTCCAGGTGCTCCGGCTTCAAAGGGCAATCGTAGCGAATTCCACCCATCATGTCCATAGTGCCACACATCATCTAGAACAAGCAAAAACTTTTTTTCTGCCAGTGTGTTTCTTAGTTGGACTTGAACCTCATTTAACTTGCCCAAATCACATGGACGGTGAGTGAATGACTCGAGAATTGCCTTTGTTGTTCCCAGAATGTCGAAGTCAACAGAAACACAAACCCATGCTTGCATATTGAAATGCTTTTCCACTTTGTCGTGATCATAAATGTGCTGAACTAGTGTAGTCTTGCCGATCCCACCCATGCCTACAATAGGAATTACATCAAACTTTTTTGCAGTAGGTGCATCCCCAAGTAGCAATTCGATAATTTGCTTCATGTCTTCATCTCTGCCATGAATGTGAGGCTCCTTCAAAGATGTAGTTTGTGATCTCTGCCATAGATCTGTAGACATCCTTCCAGCAAGTCTTTTATCCAAACCAAGATCTTTTCCTTTCGTAGCAACTTCTTGTAATTGACTAGTAATCTCATTTAGCTTAGACCCATTTTTTAAATTGAATGGAAAAATAGAAGAGAGGCGTGGAAACTTAGCTGGTCTTCTTCCCATCGTTGTCTCCTCCGCCATTATCTTCCTTTCGAGAGCTTCAGTGGCAAAATCATCCAATAAGTCATCTGCATCGTAAGCCAAAGGTTGAACCTCTTCTAGCCACTTTTTGATATCCTTGTCGTACACTTGTTTGTTCTCTGCATCAGCCAACAGAGTCTCTAAATCCTCTAATGCCTTCTTCAGATTCTGGATGCCAGTGCCAACGTCCGCTGTGCTCACTAAGTTGATTAAATAAGAGGACAATTTATCAACCGTAGCTTGTACAAATGGAGAGATAAAGATCCCAAATACGTCCATGGTGTTTGTTCTGAAAGAAGGAAAGGTAATGAAACCAAGCAAAAAAAAAAAAAAACAGGTCGAACAACCTCTGCAAATTTTAAACAACTTTGGTGTGTAGGTGAAGGATAAGAAAGGTAAGAAAGGAAGCAACACAGAATAACTTTGGTAGGTAAGAAAGGTAAGAAAGGAAGCTGTAAGGTAAGAAAGGTAAGAAAGGAAGCTGAAAGAATAACTTTGGTAGGTAAAGGTTGTAAACTCAATACAAACAAAGCACTGCATAAATCAAAAACATGGTCAATACTCAATAAGTAGACCCCAAAATATGTTGAGAAGAAGAAAAAAAAAAAGATGAATATGTGGAAGCAATCAATTATAGAGTAATTTAATAAAATAAAAGGAGAAGAAAAGAAAGGAATTAGAATAAAGGTCATTTACACACGAGTCCTAATTTACGAACTTATACTCTATTAAATCATAATTAAGATGTTTTGGACCTTCAAGTCTTATTAAATTTTTAATAATTAGAATTACCTTTCAAATAATGATTGTTCATTATTTATAATTATGTATAAAGAAATATGATGATTTGACATTTATTTTGATTTTTAAAACTTTAAAACATCAATTTCAAATTGAAAAAAGTAAAAAAAAAAAAAAAATTATGTAAATTTTTTGAAAACACTTTTAAGAAAATTCTACTTAATTGTTTTCTGTATTTTTTTGTTTTTACTAAATTTTTTTCATATTTTAAGCAATTTTTTAAATTTTTAGACACACTTAACATAAATATACTTAAAAAGTATAATTTTTGTGAATTTTTTTTTAAAAAAAATCACTAAATACCAAAAATACAAAAAAAATAGTATATTTTTCGTATTTTTGTGTATTTATTAATTTTTTAAAATATGTTTTTACAAATATTTTACTTTTTAGATACATCTAAGTAAGGTGCATCTAAAAAAGTATAAAAAAATGCTTAAAATTTTAAAAGTATTCACTAAAAACAAAAAAAAAAAGAAAAATAAAAAACTAAATTTTTAAAAAACTTAATTCAAAAAACTGAAACCAATACACTGAATGTTTTTTTTTTTTGAAAAATTTGAAAAACTGAATTATTTTTTTGTACAAAACTGAAAATTTTGTGTCTATAAAGGAGTATGATGATGGAACATTGATGTGCAAAACTAAAAATAAAAATAAAAAATTTAAAAATGAAAAAACTGATAATGTTCTCAGTTTTAAAATTTGAAAAAACTAATAATATTCTTGGTTTTATTAGATAGTTGAATCAAACCAATAAGTAGAAGGGCAAAATCGTTTAATCTCATACTCTGTTTTTTTTATCAGTTAGTGAAACAATTATATGGAACATTACTATGCAAAATTGATAATATTCTTAGTTTTAAATATTGAGAAAAACTGATAATATTCTGAGTTTTACTAAATAAAACTTATTTGTTCAAAAAATCTTAAATAGGATCTGAACTACCATATCATTTATAAATAAGACTTTTGAATAATTAACTCTAGAATAAATTATTTAATAAGAAAATTATATAAAAGTTTACTTTCTAAACCCAATAATGTGTACAAGATATAATTGACAGGTGATTAGAGAAAGATATGAGAGAGAATTTCTTTAAATATCCTAATTAATTGTCAAATCATTAAATTTAGGGTAAATTACACTTACACTTCCTGAGGTTTGAGTTTAATACATATCACCCTCTAACGTTTGGAAAAATATACTAACCCCCTTGTCATTGTAATTATTTAGACGGAATGAAGACATTGAACTCATGCACTTTCTCTTTTTTTGCTTTGCTTTACTTTCTCTTTTTTTTCCCCTTTCCCTTATTTTTTTTAAATGTAATTTCCTCTATTTTTCTACTAGGAGTTATTACCTTTTATATAAGCAAGGGGATTTGTGAAATGAGACTATTAACCACAGGGTTGGGAATGTAATTTCTAAAACGTCAAGGAATGAGTAGTAATTAACCCAAATTTCAAGGAGTGTCAATGTAATTTACCTTTAAATTTAACAAGTAGTAAGTCTTCTAACTTTATCTTAGGTTTTAATATAATCTTTTTTTAATTCTTCCATGTAAGCACTTTAACTTTGCTTTTGCTTCAATGTAACTATTTATTTTTTATTTTTTATATTTAAATCTCTAACTTTAACCATTAGAGAAATTTATTTATAAATCTCATTAGAGGACTTGTAACCCAATCAATTTACAAAGTATTCTTGTGTTCCATCTAATCCTATACATTTGAACTTATACTTCAATAGATTTGTTATCCTTTATTAGAAGTATTATGTGAACTATTTTACCCTTATAGACTTATATTATAATATATATATATATATATATATTATACCATATATCTAAGAGCGAGAAAATTATTTATTAGATATCTTTTATCTATGATATATATAAAATAGAAAAAATTAGTAACAAATCCAATTTAAGGAGGGTATAAGGTATTAGATTCAGTGGATGTTTTTTTATTGGTGAAAGGTCCACCATTTGTGAAATAGTTTGGTGAGAAGTCCTTTTGTTATTCTGGGAAGACATTTTGTTTTTAATTTTACTCCTTAATTTATATGTTGATCTTCTTTTATTTGTTCACTTTCATTGACTATCTGTTCAAAATTTATATCTATTTGTTAAAAAATAACTAAATCCAAAATATATCTGTTCAACAAAGAAAAACAATTATCATTAGAGAGGGATGATTAACAACAACAACAATAAAGAAAAAAAAAATTATCTTTTTGTTTTATCTGTTCAACAACAACAACAAAGAAAAAAAAATTATTTGTAACAACAGATCTATATTCTAGGGTTTTTGTTCAACAAATCTATATTCTAGGTTATTTTGCAATTAAAATGTATTTGGCCTCACAGCCATCTTGAATGCCAAACTCTAGGTGACCAAAGACGTCGCCAAAGCAGATCTAGCGATACCTGATTACACAGATCACATGAATACAACAAACTAAACCGTAAACCCAAAATTATGGGATTACTTGGATCTTTATACACATGTTGATATGCACCCTTCGAAACACTCATCTGATGTATCTATACTACATCTAGGCAAACATCTAAAGACCCTGCAATGAAGGATTTGTTGAGATTTGAGAATGAATAGGTTGAGATATTCAGCGTTGACGAACACCGGATAGAGTGTTACTCGTCAGAGTTGACTTCTATCGCCAGAGTTCGCCATAAACCATGAAAGGGAGAGTTAGTGCGGCAGATGATCGTCTTAGATCAGGTTTCTCTACAGGTGAAGACCGAGAGTAGATAAGAACCTTGAAATGCTATGTACCAACGCCGGAGCAAGCCAATGTGACATCATTTTTGAAAGATCTAGATCTACCACCACCGTCTCCTCGTTTATCGCCGTATGAGAGTATAGCACTGACTCCGCTAGACATATTGAACGTTGGTAGCAAAGAGTCGTTTTGAATCTTCTTCTTTAGGCCTTTGGCGGCGGAGGACGATAGAAGAGGAGAAGAAGGAAGAGGAAGAGGTGTTGCGATAGTTCGCTGGTGGTGCAATGCGATCGAGAGGTCGAGCAGCGACTCTAACGACTTAGGTGACTCCAACAACTACAATACAGAAAGAAAGAGAGTTAGGGTTTGAAAAGCGCGCATGCACGAGAGAGAGAGAGAGAGAGAGAGAGAGAGAGAGAAAGAGAGAGAGATGGGGTTAGGGACATGTTGGTTATTTTGTTTAAGTTTGTCCTTTTGGACAAAGTACTCTAGCGCTTGGACTTTTGACTAAACAAAATTGAAAATTGAACTTTTCACCCAAGTGCCCTATAAAATATTGTATATAAATATAGAAGATTATTATTCTTACTGTTTTGTTTTCCTCAACGTAAGGGATTCACTTTTATCAAAGATCTTCTTTCCCATTATTTTACAATAAGCTTCTGTTATGGAAGAACATTTAGAAGAGAAGGTTAGTTGTACATATAGACTAATGATAGAGATTGTGGTGGATTCGCAATAGAGATGATGGTAAATCGACGATGAACAATCATTTTTTGCCATTGTCATACATAAATCATAGTCTCCCTGTCGGTTTGTGTAGTCATCGATATTGTGTAGTTATGTACTAATATTATTCCGGAGTTTATTATATACCGGTTTTTCTAAAAGGTGCATCAATATATATATGAACTATCTGATGATTTTTTATATATTGTTTGGTGATTAGTTGTATATTATGGGTGTTTGGAAAATTATTATTTTAGTAAGCTAAAATTGTTGTGTTTAGGAAGATGATTGGATTTTTTTGTAATTGGATATGATGTTTGTGAGAGAAAAAGTGAAATGATTATGGATTGTATGTGACATTTTGTTTTATTAACTATTTTAGCATATTTTGTCTTTTTTGTGAATTTTAGCCTAAAAGAGGCTAAGGCTGTGTTTGGAGAAGCTCTCCAAATACATCTTCACCCATTGATTTCAGTGTGGTATTTGTTTTAAGTTTTCAAATTATAATTCCACACCCATTTTTGAAAACTTCTTTCCAGGCGGGAAAAATTGGCTAACCCGGTCGTCTCCTGAACATCCGGCCGGTTGACCAGAATAGTGTTCGATTTTTATTTTTTATTTTTATTTTTGCACCTGTTATTAATTTATTTTAAATAAAAAATATTTTCAGAAAAATTTTCAAAATTTTTATGAGTTTTGAATAGGACTTTGGGTTATGTGTTTGGTTATGAGTTGTAAGTTTTTGAATTAAATATCATATGTCACATCATTCATTTCAAACTCAATTCAAAATTATTTTCAAAACTCATAACCAAACAAATTTTTCACACTCAAATTATAATTCCAAAACTCACAATTTTAAAATATAACTCTATTCTCAAATCATATTTAGAAAACTCTACTAAACGCTACCTAAAATTTTTCTTGCCAAACACCCTCATTTGTTACTATATTTGTTGGTTGAGCAATCATTTTTATTGCTATTGAACAATTGAAATAGTCAATCTTTTATTTTTTTCAATTTTATTTCGTGTTTTCATATTGCAGTGTAAACATTTACATTGGTATGAGTTTACCTTTTTTAAGGCTAGTTATATATTAATTATAAACTGTGAACATTCACATTACATTTTGGTATAAATTTTATTTTTTTCGAAGGTTAGTTGTATGTTTGTTGTTTTTGTCACTATACTTGTTGGTTGAATAATCATTTTTTGTTATCATTGAACAATCGAAATAATTAATTTTCACTTTTTTGTTTTTTACTAACCCATCACACTACACACGTGCACAATATGGATATTTCTTCAAATTAATTTATGAATACAATTAACTTATTATATAATTATCCATTAACTTTATTAAACACAATTTGATCGTAATTAATCTTAATTAGTACACAATTTAGTTAATCGTGATTAATCACAAACCCCACATAATTTAATTAATCTAATCGACTTCAATTGAGGCCCAATTAATTATATTTTTAATTTTGTTGTTCTGATTCAGATTTTTAACCAAACTCCAAAAGGTTCTATATATTAAGTTAAACATATTTCCATTATCAATTTTGATTTCTCAAGCTATTTGGGCCTTTAATTTCTAATCAGACTTCAAATTTCTGTCAATAAATTACATATCCAAATTGGACACTCCATAAGTAAATTTAATTCGTAATAATCACAATTCTCAATCCTCATAATTTAATTGACTTAATTTTCTCCAATTCGGACCTAATTAATCGGATCTCAATGTTACTAAACTGAATCGAATATTTAATTAAACTCCCAAATGGATCCGTAATTAAAATTAAATTGACTCAACTTCTTAATTTCACTTCCTTAAACCATTTGGACCCTTAATTTCTAATTCCAAAATAAATCTTTAATAGAATCATATACGAGTCAGATTCCACAATTCTCATAAATCCCAAATTAAATTATAATACTCGACAATTAAATTTCAAATCTTCTTAATTAATTAAGTACTAATCATTATACGTGGTGGGGTCGTTACAGCCTTCCCCCCTTAGGAAGTTTGGTCCTCTAAACTTAAGATACTTGTACAGAAAATCGATCATATAACTTGGTCTCACTACATTTTCTCCCCTAGGTAACTTCTTTTCCAATGGACTTTCTTCACATAAAGTGAACTTATTCCCAATCACTTAATGGTTAACAACCCAAATTGGCGATTCATAATCGTCTCTATTAACATCAATCACATAACTTATATACTTTAATTCATCAATCTATAATTTATATACTTCCGATAGTAGGAGATTTATTTTAAGGAATTTTCATGATTCTCCTTATCTTTCAAACTAATCAAAATATCTTGCAATTGACATGTTAGATTCTTCAAATTAAAATTTGATAGTCAATGCATCATTAGTCAAGAACATAAGTCCTTTACGAGTCATTCACATTATTACCGACACAACACATTTCTTATCACGTTCCACCTTTTGCCGGCTTGATACGGCGGGATAGCGGGCACCAAACATTCATGTTTTTCCACATTTGCTGACTCGATACGGGGGGGCAATTGGACACCCAAAAACATTTCCCTTTTCTTTTTTTTTTTCTCTACAATGAGTTAGGCTTTCTAAGTTAGGATTCAAGATCCCAATTATTTTTCCATATTCATCAATTGATCAAGTCTTGCTTGCATTCTTCGAATTTTTGACAATATCAGGCTAAGTCTTAAATATCCAAGTAATGGTTCCTAACTTTATTAATTGTTCATGTATGAATATTACTATGTCAGAATAACTCAAACATTGTTTCTTCTTCCTTTTTGTTTGATGGGGGATAATTCTTCCAGATTCATAATTCAATATATCATAATTGGTCACTTTCAATGTTTTCACTAGTTCCGTAACTGAGAGGGAAAAATATGATCTGGATTGGGCCATGGTAATACCAGGCAAATTGTGGGCCGAACACATTTGGGCCGTGGTATCCCTGGTCCACCCAGAAGGGATTTTTGCTCGGCAATGGCAAGGGCATGTGGAACCGAGCTACTTCACCTTGTCGACACGGAGGCCGGTCAAGTAAGGGTTTCATGGCTTACGCATTGCGCGGTTGGAAAGCGCGCATCCATAGCTCGGCGTGAAGGCTCATGCCTGAAGCTTGGCAGGAAAGACTTTGGTTGACCAGTATGACCAATCTCAAGCTTGGCTTCACCGGAATGCAGTCGAGCATGGCTGGAAAGGAGCTCGGTTGCAGGCAATGGGGCACATGGGCCCGAAATGCAGCATGGCCGTTGACAGCCGAGATGCTACAGCCCGGCTGCCGAGCTCCCATTACAGTGGGCTGGCAGTTGGGTTAGGTGATGATCAGCAAGATTTGTGCTGACAGATGGGATGGCAGCTCCACGCGTCGAGAGACGAATGTGAGTGGATTTAGGGCGCAGAAGGTATATAAGCAAGTCTGCGCCCCCCATGCTTGGACAGATGATATTTGGTGAGACATGTACTAAACAAAACTCAGTCCTCACTCTCTCTCTCTATCCCTGTGTGTGTGTCTAACTTGATCACTAGAGGGGTTTTCCGACCACACACCGCCGGGTAGCTCACCGCCGTTGTGCTCGCAGGTCGATCGGACAGACAAGAGCTCGAAAGAAAGGAGTGCGGGCTTGCCTAAATATTTGCTCCCCGCACAGTAACGATATAATTTCAGTAAATGAAGTCTTACTTTTCAGACATCAAGTAGAAAAGTCGTCATTGGCTCAAATCGTTTAGTCGGTTATTTAGCTCAAGTCTTAGCGATACTCTAATAATTTTTAGCAACCTCGGGTTGAGTTTTAAATGGTCAAACAAATCGGTTCCATCTTTATCAAACAATACATAACATAGCTTGTAACAAATTATGGGATGAATCGAGTTCATCAATTGAAATCTTTCAAAGCTTCTTGGGATGTTTACTAACATCTACCTAATACAAGGACAACATTCCTGACAAAACAAAGGAATAACCGCCCCGGAATCGAAGCACACCCGTTCATGACCGTCGGTGGCCGACCCGAAATCGGTTAGACAACCCACTCGAAAAACCGTCGGTGGGAAAACGTAACCTACCCGTACAAGACCGTCGGTGGTACCATCCGTACATGACCGTTGATGGCAAAGAGATATCTCAACAAGGTGCTACATAAACTTAACGTCCCGTAGCACGAAAGGATCTTTTAACAATGTCATCAAAACAAAGCCAATACTTGATATAGAAACTAATGGATAATCATTCATGCTTGATCAAATACTTTTCCAAAACAAAGCAAAGTAAAGCTTTATCAAAGCATTATAACATAGCTTTATTAAAAATACCACTCACACATAAACTGTTAACTTCAAGCAGTCCTACTTGTACTTAAGTACTATCCTTAATCAGTTAAATTATTTGAGCTTTCTCTTAGATTTGGGACAGTCTTTTATTTGATGCCCCAACTTCTCACTTTTCCAGCAATTCGATGACACAGTGCCCGATGAACCTTGTGACATATAGACATACTAGGATAACTTACTTATTTTTTGATTCACTTTTCACTTCCACACTTAACTCTTCCTTTTGATCTTGCCATGTATAATAGAATTCACAGCTTTCACCACGTTCTCTAGTACTTCTTCTACTTTACCTAATCACTCTAATAAGGACTCAATTTTTACTCCATTCACACTCTTCACCATCTTTTCCTAATGTCAGAAGAGAAGGGTTAAACACAAGAAGATGGTTGATAACACTTGGGTTAATTTAATTGACTTAAATTATAACACAAAGCACATATCATATACAAGTAGACATGCACATATAGGCATATAAGGACACTGGTAGCGTAACCTATTCATTCCCATGGAATTTACCAAGAATTTCTGATTCGAAGCAACGCTGGCCAAACGTGATTCCAATCAGACTTTCAAGGTCATTCTACAAGGCATGAAACTCTACGGTTTAACATTCCACATAATAGGTTCCCACCAAAAAGTACTATCTTACATATCAAATGACTTTTCTCGTCCTCAATTACCATAGTTCCACATATTTCATTGATCTTCAAATTCCTCAATTTTCAAATATTCTCATAGTTTCATTTGACATATAACCCATATAGCTTTCATGACTTTCATTAAAGATTCTAATTCTGCATAGTGCTATGTTTCCATAAATCAACATACTTATTCTCACCAATGTACTAGTCAAATATTCTAATTTCCTTATAACAGTAGAAATTTCAGAAATTTCACCATAATTCTTAACTTTCAGCCTCATAGCTAAGCTAATTTAACACATTCCAGTTTCGTTATAATTATCGAAAGTCCACAGTAGCTCTTAATTCTTAGTTTCAATACTTAAACGTATTACACAAACGTATATACATATTCTTGAATGCATAACTTCTTGCTTACTATATGCATGAAACTTATATCAGTTCTAGTCATTCTAAAGCTCAATGGACACGTGTGTGAGGTATTAACTCGTGCTCTGATAACACTATGTCACGACCCAAACCCGCCCCTATAGGTTTAGCGTCGTAACCGACCAGTAATCCTTGGATTACCAAAGGCCTCTTAACAGAATAACATATAATTAGGGGCTGCGGAAGCAAATAGCAATTATACAACATCCATTGAGCTGTGCAGACTTATATGAGATAGAAAAATTTTAAACTTTATATACATACATATACACATCATCATATATATACATATATAAGTTAGACAAAAAGGGACTTAGCCCTATTTACAAAATACATAAAGACTTGTCTAGCTGAACAGGAAAACAGAACTTCAACTTATGCACTTAGCCATAATCACTAGACATGTCCGGAACCTCCACGGGAGGCACAGTGGGTTGGCTTGACGAAACGGAATTAAGATGACGCCGCTAACTTTGATCCGGTGCAAGACCACCTACATATATATAATAAACTGTGAGGTAAAGCCCAGTGAATAACGAATGTGTAAACGGGGTAAAGAATGAATGTCCTTTCAGAAATTAAAACAGTCAATTGAATCTGTAGATCAGTTATTCAACAATGTCTCATATTTCATGTCATATCAATCATTTAGAAATCATAGCAGTCATACGTGGTATATCCAATAGCAGAACAGTACAGTAGGTCTTAATAGACCGAACAGTCAGTTGATGGCCATCAAAACAGTAAACAGTAGTAGTTCCAAATATTAGAACTGACAGAGATCTCTGTAACAGTAGCAGTAACAGTAACAGTAGTAGTAGCAGTAACAGTAACAGTAGCAGTCAGTTGCTATGGATGCCACGAGTACAGTTCATAAAATAGGACAAACATTCATTCAGTAAACAATATCATTTCAGAAAATAGTACAGTTAATCGTTCAGAAAATAATCATAATTGAACGTAGCTTTACAGCATTGTTACTCACAGATGGCTCCACTAGCAGATCAGATAATGCAGAAAATTCAGATAAATCAGGCGAATGATAGCGCGTGACCTACACAAACTCATAACATATATACATCGAAACACAATATCAATTCCTGGATCAAGCTTGACTTTTCTTGTCTTTTGTCTAAATAATTCGAAGGTCCACTACCCTTATTCTACCCTTAGTCAAATGAATTGGGTTCTCATTTCACGAGCCCCTTTTATTACTAAATCATTCTTTTCTTAATAAACCAATTCTCACTTGGCTTCTTAATCAAGTACTACTAAGTTAATGACTTATTCCTTTAATCCACTAATTAATGTTGATTATTAGCTTATTACCCTTTATTAAGCCATAAATCATGTTTAGGATGCTTTGGGAAGAGATGAGAATAAAAATGTGAACTAAATGCAATTTTTCAAAATATGCTGAAAATAGGGTCTTCGCTCGAGCGCCACTTTGGTCGCTCGAGCGGACTGTAAAATTTGAAAAACTTCTGGGAGATCGATTTTCACGCTCAAGCAAAACTTTCCTCGCTCGAACGGACAGTGTAAATTCTGGAATTTCCAGAATTGTAATTGAAGTTCAGATTTGATATTCAAAGCCTCAAAACATGTATTTTTGGTACACAAATATAGAGAACCAATGTATAATTTAGTAGACACTCCCCATTAGAAATCATTTATTCAAAATCATACTCTAATTGACCAAATTTAGATTTAACTTATTTCCTTTATATCAAACCCACAATTTTAAAATATGAATTAGACTTTCCAAACTCTTGAAATTTCGTAATGTATGTACAATTGGAACTCAATTTTATGTTAGGATAACTAAATTCAACCCAAAGTAATTAATTTCTAAATTAATTTTCATAAATTTGATCATAGCTTCAATTTCACATTTTCTTTTTAATTACATAAAATCGGCCTCAAGTTCCTTTTATTTATTTATTTTTTTTAATCATGAAATTGGAGTCATGAAACTTCTTATAAAATCATTCACATGTATGAAATTGACATCAAAATTACTAATTTTATATTCTTATAAATTTTCTAACTAATTCACATAATCTTAAACTCAACTTAATTTGTAACCTCAACTTAATTTATAATCAAAACATGTTTAATTTGAAATAAAATCTTAAATTACATTACATGCATGGATTAAAAATCTAATTATAAAATCAAAGCTTTATCTAGCATTCGGATTAATTCTAATTTTCTATAAACTTAATGTTCATAAAACATTTCATTTTTCTCTTCAAAATATGAGATTGAATTAATCCAAATCCTTCAAAATTCATGATGTATGTATCATTAGAGTATTAAACTTGTAAAATTTATTCATGCATGTAACAATGAAGCTTAGTTTCATGTAAAATCACAACATCAAACCCAAAATAATTAATTTCTAATTTATTTTCCATAACCATCCACATGTATGTAACCCATTTCAAATTAATTTCCATAATCTTATACTTAAGCTAATTTTTCTTCATCTTCTTGTTATTGATTCCAATTTCATCCTTAATTTCATATATAATGTAAAGATTCTACACAAATTAACATAAATTTCATACCTTAATTGAATCCCTTCTAATTCTCCTTGTGTTCCTTCCAAAAACCTGAGCACTTCTTTAAATCTCCTTGAACATTTCTTTCTTTTCTTCTATTTTTTTTTTTTTTTTTTTTTTTCCAGCAAAACTCTCTCTCTCTCTCTCTTTTGGTCTCTCTCTCTCGGCTACAAAACAGAGCACACTTGCACCTTTTTTTTTCTTTTTTTTTCTTTTTTTTTTTTTCTTTTTTTTTCATTCTTTCTCTTGAGTTAAGTCCCCAACACCAAGATATAAACATGCACCTATACTAACCCATCACACTACACACGTGCACAATATGGATATTTCTTCAAATTAATTTATGATTATAATTAACTTATTATATAATTATCCACTAACTTTATTAAACACAATTTGATCTTAATTAACCATAATTAGTACACAATTTAGTTAATCGTGATTAATCACAAACCCCACATAATTTAATTAATCTAATTAACTTCAATTGAGGCCCAATTAATTATATTTAATTTTGTGATTCTGAATTAGATTTTTAACCAAACTCTGAAAGGTTCCATATATTAAGTTAAACATATTTCCATTATCAATTTTGATTTCTCAAGCTATTTGGGCCTTTAATTTCTAATCAGACTTCAAATTTCTATCAATAAATTACATATTCAAATTTAACACCCCATAAGTAAATTTAATTCGTAATAATCACAATTCTCAATCCTCATAATTTAATTAACTTAATTTTCTCCAATTCGGACCTAATTAATCGGATCTCAATGTTACTAAACTGAATCGAATATTTAATTAAACTCCCAAATGGGTCCGTAATTAAAATTATATTGACTCAACTTCTTAATTTCACTTTCTCAAACCATTTGGACCCTTACTTTCTAATTCCAAAATAAATCTTTAATAGAATCATATACGAGTCAGATTCCACAATTCTCATAAATCCCAAATTAAATTATAATACTCGGCATTTAAATTTCAAATCTTCTTAATTAATTAAGTACTAATCATTATACGTGGTGGGGTGGTTAAAATATGCCTCTATGTTGAGCATATGTTGAGCGACATTATACTGACTAAGGCTGGATATGGCATCAACATGTGTGGAATGGATCTCAGATCTGAACTTGTCCACAAAAAAAAAAAAAAAAAAAAAAAAAAAAAAAAAAAAAAAAGGGATCGCACATTTGAAGCAAATATATGCTATGGACACCAATGCATTTTCTTAGAGGATAATTGATGTATGTTTTGTGTTTGCGTGTAAATAAGAGCTGGTTTGTTTACCAAGAGGTTATAATATTTCATACCTTCTTCCCTTTCCCCCGCACCCGCTGGTGATCAATCATGTGTTCTTTTAATCATACAAGGGACCCTAGTAATCAACTATAAGTTCTAGTAATCAACTACAAGTTCTAGTGATCAAGGGAAGAAATTACAAGCATTCTAATTATCTTTTTTTTTTTTTTGAATATACATATATTTCTTTATAGACATTCTAGTAATCTATTGGCCTCTTGACCTTTCCCAAGGATCCTATTAGGAGTGTTCGCGGATCGGTTTTGTGCGGTTTGCGGTTCGGTTTTGACTCGCCCGCATCTATGCGGTTTGGGAAAAAGTCAACACGCAACCGCCCGCAATGCGGTTTGCGGTTTGTGCAGATAGAGTTTGCAAATGTGCGGGCGGTTTGTGGTTTACACTTTTTTTCTTTAAAAATTAATTTTCGAATTTTTTTTTTCCAGCGAATTTAGGCATCAAATTCATTTTATATATTTGTGATAACAATTTTTTGATGAGTTTACAAATAAAAATTAAATATCAATGCATTAAATGAAAGTACCCAAAACAAAGAGACTCTACACTAGCATTTTTGCCATGAAAAAAATATATATCAATGTATTGAAGGTTGTACTCAATTAGAATTGCCAGTTCAGTAATCAATAATTAAACTATAAGTTCCATCGACCATTAGAAAGAAAATTTTATTAGGAAAAAGTGGATGAATCACCAATGAAAATCATATAAGAAACCAAGTTTAGGACTTGATAATTCTATAGCATTAAGAAAGTTGAGAAATACTTAAAAATATAGATCCTAGTGTCATAGATAATATAATGGTGCTCCTGTAAAAATTACAAAGTTGGTATATAATAATAATAATAATAATAATAATAATAATAATAATAAAAGTGCGGACGATTTTTGCGGGTTGCGGGTTTAAACCGCGACCCGCCCGCAACTCGCAAATTTGTCATATTTCAAACCGCATCCGCCTGCATTATATTTGTGAAACCGCCCATTTATATGTGGGTTGAGCGGATTGAGCGATTTGAGCGGTTCGGATAAACCGTTGCCCACCCCTAAATCCTACCCTTCTCACTTTTACACCATACTAGTCTATTTGCTTTTTTGGGCCGTATGGGCTAAATGATAGTCATTGCACACATTGTTTGGACATTATGGAAGTCTCCATTGTTTTTCATCTTCCCTTTTGCCTAACAAATTGCTTTAGTTGGTAGTGGACTCTCCTTAATTCTTGTCTTGGAATTTAAAAATATTTGTGAATTGTAAACCATGAGAAGTTCTTAGACATTATGACACCTCACTGAGAGGAGAAATCGCTGATTTATATTTTTCATTTTCAATTTGTTTTTCTCACATTATTTTACCTTTGTATCTGATTGTTCTTATATTTCCTCTCATACAATTTAAATAAAACTTCCTTGTCATCTATATTACGTGGGCACAAGTATGAGTATTATACACAGTCTACAGATATGTGTACAACTGTCGGATTCATCTAATTCTCATGTTCAAGGACAAGGAGATTTGACAAATATTTATATTTTGTAATTTTGCTTCTTTTATTTTATAGAATAAAACGGTGTTTACAAGATCACATATAGCATTTATTGAATAATATGGGAGTTTTATGCATGGTTTTATGGAAAAATGAAATTGTTGGACATGCTTACTGGGTGAATGTCCAACTACACATGTTGGACATGTATCTCATACCTTTACTCAAGTGTACAACACAAGTACTTCACAAATTTAGAATAGTAAATATTGCATCGTTTGTCATCATTAATGTTGCAATTCAATTCTTTGTTGCATGAGTTGAATTCCTTTCGATGCTATGATATTTTATTGTCTCTGGACAGAACTAATTATCTTCCCTCTTCTCTCAATCCCTCTTCTCTCTCTCTATCTCTTACTCTTCCATCTTCTCTCTTTATCTTCCCTCTTCTCTCTATCCCTCTTCACCCATTTTCACCATTTTTTTTTGTATTTTTTCGAAAGAAGCAGTTCGGAACAGCTACGTAACGGTGCGTAATAGGCCGTTACGGCTGTTACGGCACCGTTATGACCGCTACGGCCTACAAATTGTGAATCTCAATCACACTGCAAAAGCGGTCGTAACGGTGGCAGTAACCACCACAACCGTTACATAACGGTTGCGACCACTTTTTAAAACCTTGCCTGTAATAGAAAACAAAATGCAAGCAATAACGAAAATTATTTATTAGCTTTAATTAAGCTTCAACGGAAAACATACTAATTTTCAGTTTCAACCTTTCAAGATGAGAAGTTGCTGAGAAAAGATAAACTACTTGAAACTAATCCAATCCACTATATTCTGACGATCCCACCCATAATATTCAATTAAGATTCCTAAAGAGAAATGACAAAGGCAAATGTTATTATGATGGATCAAAACCTGATAAATAAAACTATTTCAATAAGATATTAATTCAGCAGTGACAAACTATTTCTATTTCCTTCTTAGAAATTCATCATTGGTTTCTTTATATTCTGTATTAGTTTGCACATATGGATATATCTATGCATACATAATCTCTTGTACTCATATCAGGATGCTTTTGATTTCTACGTGTCTTATTCATGTTTCTTAATTAAGTACCTTGCTATGTATTTTTATTTTATTTTGAGTACTAGTGAAATAGGAATGAAACAACATATTTGCCAAGATGTGAGGACATATATGATCACAAGCACCAATTTAAGAACTCACACTGTTACTCTAAATTATATAATCAGCATGTTAATTCAACATGTTAATTTCTCTTGCCCTTAAGACCTAACTCAACTAATTTTAGGTATACCTTGGCTAAAATTTCTCATCCATTATGTTAGGTTTGCGCAAACTCTCTATTTGACCTGGTAATAGGAAGGGCGAACAAGGTTTTGGCTTAAAATTTTTCAAATTTTATTGCCGACTAATCAACCATTGTTCATTCTACTTGGTCTGAAAGAGTGGTGGTGCTTGAAAAATCATGGCAACAAGTTGTTGCAAGCTTAAGTTTTGGGGATTAAGAAACAATTGGAACATTGATTTCTTATTGAAAAATGATGGGTTCAATTATAACAAAAAGCATAGCAAAGAGGTTTAGTTGCCTGCAATAGTCAAAAGTCAGTTTGATCAAAATCTACTAATTAGCTATGTAAGCAGAGTTTCATAATGCTCTGCACATTAACAAAAACAGGGCAATGCTACAAATGGGAATTGGATGAGAACTTTTTTGTTCTTGTATGGTGACCCAACTTATGACAGACCAATAATATAACTTAGAACTTTCAGAGCATTGGTTTCACAATAATTCCAAAAACACATGGTTTATACACAGAATATGCAAGAGTAGATTTGATTCTCAAAGCTACCAGTTCTAAGAAATTTCAGATATGAAGGCCAAAAAGAAATTTGACTGGCTTGAAAATATCTATTACATGACTAAAAAGGTCCCCTCATGAAGCACCAGTTTTGACCACCATTAAGGAACTTATAGATTAATATCAGAGAAAACACATACACTGATTGAGGCCGAATTGTGCAACACTGAAGCCGTTAATTAGGATCTCTTAACTTTACTTGCTTGTTAAACTATATATTTTAAGCCTGTTTAATGTCAATCAGGTTGTACATAGTGGGAGCATAAAATGAGTAAAAATGCAGAATTTTGGAGAGAAAAGTACTTCCTACACGTACGGAGGCCCATTCCCGCAGGTGCGGCCTTTACCTCACAGCCAAACAAGGCCTAATCTTCCTGTACGTGTGGAGGGTTTTCCAGCACGTGTGGTGACCACTTCCGCACGTGCGACCGTACCTCGGATTTTGTGCTGCTGTTTTGAACCTGTTTTGTTAGACTTATTTATTTTGATGATTTATTTGAAAGAGAAAAATATAATCAAAATTTATTTTGATGATTTATTTGAAAAAGAAAAATAGAATCAACATTTATTTTGATGATTTTATGTTTTAATAAAATCAAAATTTATTTTGTTCCATTATTTCTCACCTAAACCTTTATCCTAAATGTTGTTAGAATGTATTTAATATTTGATTAAATTAGGAGTTCAAACAATCCAAAAACAGAGGTTCAAACAGCCTATCACAGCAACAGTTCAAAAGGTTCAAAAGGTTCAAGTGAAAGATATTCAAATTTGTAATAATGGAGTGGAAGATATTCAAATTAATAATGATGGAATACAACGGCTATAAACAGCTATAAATTCAAATGACTACAACGGCTATAAACGGCTATAATTTTCATTACATATACCAAAGCCTTTAATGTAAACAAGTTACAAAAACCTAAAAATATTCTTTGATCTATAATCACTCACATCTATTCTCAGAAATTATACACTGAGCCTTATAGTTTTAAACCCATCTTTTCTGTGTGAGATTTACAGAAAAATCGGAGTTTCATTTTTATATTTATCTTTGAGAGATAATTCTTGTAGCTTTCTGTGAAAGTAAAAATATCTTCTTTTCAACCTTATAAGAGTGTAGTATACTCATGTTCTTGACTTAGAAAGTCGGTGTAAAATCTGTGGAGGATTGCTCCATCTGTGAAAAGGTTGCTAGCACCCTATGAAGCTAGAGTATAGTGGAAAATCTCAAGTGAAGCTTGAGGAGTGGACGTAGGCCGAGTTGAAGCCGAACCACTATAAATTTGTTTGTCTGTCTCTCCCTTATCTCTTTATTTTATTTAAATTGTCATGTCTATATTTCACATTTTTACTATGCTAAAATCATTAACTAACATAGTTGTTAAGACACTTGTTTTAATTATTTTTATTTCATTAATTATATTTATCTATTGTGCTAGTCATAATTTTTATTAGGGTATTATTAATTTTAATTATAAAAACTTAATCCACCCCCCTCTTAGGTTGTCTTTTGGGTAACAATTGGTATCAGAGCCTAGACTCTTGCTTTAGATTTAACCATCTAAGAGTTTCGATCCATGGCAACCTTAGCTAGCACTATCACTACTGAAGGACAATCAACCAATAGGCCACCATTATTTGACGGAAACAACTATAGTCATTGGAAAAATAAAATGACCTTATACCTACAAGCCACTGATTATGCTATGTGGATTATTGTCACCAAAGGTCCAAAAATTCCTACCAAATTAGTAGACAATATTAGTGTACCTAAAACAGAAGATGAATGTGATGAGGGGGATCACAAATTATTGCAAGCCAATGCTAAAGTCAAACTCACCCTTGTTTGTGGATTAGACTCTAAAGAGTATAATAGAATTTCAAGTTGTGATTCGGCAAAAGAAATTTGAGACAAACTTGAAGTAACTTATGAAGGTACAAACCAAGTAAAGGAATCTCGTATTGATATGCTTGTTCATAGTTATGAATTGTTTAAAATGAACTCTGATGAATCTATTTCAAGCATGTTTACTAGATTTACTGAAATTGTAAACTCTTTGAAATCTCTTGGCAAAACTTATACCAACAGTGAGTTGGTAAGAAAAATTCTTAGGTGTTTACCAAATAATTGGGAAGCAAAGGTCACCGCCATTATAGAAGCCAAAGATTTCTCCATACTTAGATTGGATGAGCTTATGGATTCCCTTATGACTCATGAGATCACCATGAAAGGGCATGAGGATGTTGAAAACAAAAAGAAAAGTGGAATTGCATTCAAAGCTTCATCAAATGAAGAAGAACATGAAAACTCCAATGAGGATGAAAGCTATGCCATGTTTAGTAGAAATGTCCAAAAGCACTTCAAGAAAAATAATTATGGAGGAAAAAGACCTTTCAAGAAAGAGTACAACAAAGATAACAAGAAAGAGCCTATTATTTGCTATGAGTGCAAAAATCCTGGACATATGAAAATGGATTGTCCAAAATTGAAGAATCATGGAAAAGACTACAAAAGAAACAAAGAGGCCATGGTAGCAGCTTGGGGAGAAAGTAAAGATGAAAGCTCAAGTGATGAAATTGAAAATGAAATAGCCAACTTATGTCTCATGGCTCTTGAAGATGAAGACTCTACTCAAGATGAGATAACTACTCTTTATGAAGAACTTGAAAGTGCATTCTATGAACTATCAAATGAATTTAGAAAAGTTTGCGCAAAAAAAATGTGTTGAAGAAATCTGTTGCATCTTTATCTATTAATGTAGAAGAATTAAAGAAAGAAAAAATTATTTTGAAAAATGATTTTGATACTATCTCTAATGAGAAAACTACTTTAAAAAACAATGTTGATGATTTAACAAAAACAAATGAAAATTTTGTAAAAGGTAGAGATAATCTCAACATGCTTTTTGGAAATCAAAGATGTGTTTTTGATAAAGCGGGTATTGGATATGACCCTATTAAGAAACAAAAGAATCTCAATACAATTTTTGAAAAGGCACATCTCATGACACACCCTCATATTACTTGTCATTATTATAAAAAGAAAGGCCATTATATATCTTCTTGTCCATTCAAAAATAATATAAACATAGGAATTAAAAAGATTTAGATTGTTAAGGGATCTAACAAAACTAACCATGAAGAACCCAAGAAACTATGGATACCAAAAACCAACACTTGATTGTCATCTTGTAGGTTTGTTTTAAGTCCAAAGCTAAAAAAGGGAAGTGGTACCTTGATAGTGGATGTTCTTGACACATGACCGGAGATAAATTATTTTTTACTAAACTATCATCGAAAGATGGAGGATTTGTTACTTTTGAAGACAACAAGAAAGGAAAAATCATCGGTATTTCTCCTAACCCATCTATTGAAAATGTTTTACTTGTTGATGGACTTAAGCATAACCTACATAGTATTAGTCAATTATGTAATAAAAGTAATCGAGTTATTTTTGATAAATCACATTGCACAATTAAAAGCACAAATGATCATAAAGCTTTATTCGTTGGTAATCGCCATGATAATGTTTATGTTTTTCATCTTAATGATCTCTATGCTAGTGATGTTAAATGTTTATATGTTAATAATGAAAATAGTTAGTTATGGCATAGAAGACTTGGTCATACTCATATGGATTTAATTGCTAAACTTTTTGAGAAAAGATTTGGTCATTAGACTTCCAAAAATTAAATTTGAAAAAGATCATCTTTGTAGTGCTTGTCAACAAGGAAAACAAACTAAAACATCATTTGAATCAAAGTCTCATATTTCCACAACTAGACCTTTACAACTATTACATATAGATTTATTTGGTCTCTCAAGGACATCTAGTATAGGTGGTAAATATTATTGTCTTGTTATTGTTGATGATTATTCAAATTTTCACAGATTTACATGGTTATGTTTTTTAGCACACAAAGATGAACCATTTTCTTCTTTTTATTTTTTTTTAAAAAAACAAAACCTCTGTCGGTAAAGAATTAAGGGGATGGGAAGGGAGGAGAGGTTGGTCGTTATTTAACTAATATTCTAAACACGACCCATGGTAAAGAACTTGAAAATGAGAAATTTGAATTTGTTTTGTGATGAGCATGGTAATTGGGACATAATTTTTTCAGAACCGTAGAACCCCTCACAAAATGGTGTAAGTAGAAAGGCAAAAGAACGTTGTGAGAGGAGAGAGAGGGAGAGGAGAGAGAGTGTGCGGAGTGAGTGTGTAGAGAGGTGTGGGTTGTGTGCGGAGGGCGGTTCACAGAAGGGGGCCGCATCTATATTTTAAATTGTGCATTAATTAGACCTATTCTCACGAGAGACTCCTTATGCAACTTCTGGCATGAGAGAGAGGCCAACATTAGTCACTTGCATGTTTTTGGTTTGTAAATGTTTTGTGCATAATAATGGTAAGCCATATACTTAGGTAAATTTTGAGGGTGTGCAAGAGAGTGCGGATGAGGGGCATAATTTTTCTTGACTATTCCCTTAACTAGCAAAGGGCTTTATCAATGTTATTTAATAAAGAACTTTTTGTTGTGGAAGAATCTATACATGTGGCATTGGTGAGTGAGAGAGCGAGAGCGATGGCCTGGTCAAAAATCAAATTGTTAGTGATAAATGATTGAACCAAATGTGAAGATTCAGCTATCATACAAAAAGAAGAGAACCAACCATGTAAGTTGAACAAAGAGATTGAATAACATATTCTCTCACCAAGAAGAAGGGGAAACAATGATGATTTGTCAAGAGAATGGAAGTTTGTTCCATGAATCACCCTGAGGGTGAGTGAGGAGGGGGTGGACCCTACAAAAGGATTGAAACTCGCTTTTACTTTAGAAACATTTGTATAACTTGGGTTTTTCCTCACAGATTGAGCCTAAAAACTTTCACAGAAGCTGATTCGATGAACATTGGATGATAGCTATGCATTGAAGAGCTTAATTCCAATTATGAGAGAAACAAAGTGGTGGGAATTCGTGCAAAAAACCTAAAGATCATACATTATCGGTACCAAAATGGATCTTTTGAAACAAGCTTGATGAATCCGGCACAATTAATAAAAAAAACAAGGCTAGATTTTGTTGCACAAGGATCAATCAAGAAGAAAGGTATTGATTCGATAAACCTTTCTCCGGTTGCCTAGATTAAGCAGCCATTTTCGCATGTTACTCTGCAATTTGCGAGTGAGAGAGGTTCGAAACTTATCAAATGGATGTAAAAAAGTGCCTTCTTAAATGGTTTTATACATGAGGAAGTTTAATGTTAAATAACCGCTATTTTTGAAGATCATGCTTTTCCAATCATGCTTTTAAACTATCAAAAGCTTTGATGAGTGTGGTTGAAACAAGCACCTCAGTGCAAGTGGTATGAACGATTAAGTAAAATTTTTTAGGGAGTGGGAAGAGGAAGGGGTTGGCGGGGTAGAGAGAGGATTGACAAGAGAGAGTTGGGTGGTGGAGAGACAAAAAATGATGAGTTGACGAGTGAGTGTGTGCGAGAGAGTGAGGTGAGAGGAGAGAGTGAGAGTGTGTGTGAAGTGGAGAGCGGAACCTTGTGTAAAGGAATTTGTTAAAGTATCAGAGAGTGAGAGTGAGCAGGATGGGAGAGCTAAATTATTTCCTTGGACTCTCAAATCAAACAATGTAAAGAAGGAATTTTCTATCACCAAGCTAAGTACTCAAAGAACTACTCAAAAGTTTGGTATGTAATGGACTTCAAAAATAGGTAGACACCTTATGAGCACATCCATTAGCTAGGTAACGGATGAAAAAGGTAAGGTCCCATTAATCAAACAAAATCATAAAGTATGATCGGCTTCACTTCTTTATTTTAACTTTGCAAGTAGATCCGATCTTATCGTTTAGTGTTTGTAAGGGGGTGTGCTAGATATCATCAAAACCTAAGCGGATCACATGCTGCGAGTGAGTGTGGAGGAAGAGTTGTGTGTGAGAGTATTTGTTGGCAACTCAAAATTTGGGGACTGTTTTTATCCTAGAGATGTTGCATTTGGGAGGTGTGTGAGGATGAGGTGTGAATGTCGGATGCGCGACTTGCCGGAGCAAGAGTGAGAGAGAGAGCGAGGGTGGCACTGTCACTTTCTTGGGGTAAAGCGGGCGAGTAGTATCTTCGGTTTAGGCGAGAAGAGAGAGAGAGTGTGCGTGGTTATCAACGGTCGATAGCTGAATATATAGAATCATACCTGAAAGTTGTTGTGCCCAAATACTTTGGCATGAAACAACAATTGGAGGACCTTTGATTTGTCTATTTATGCTTCATCCCATTAAAATTGTGATAAACTAGTGGCGGGAGGTGCGGAAGTGTGGGGAGCGAATAAATCGGTTTCATATCACAAACAATATATTGAAATTCGACATCATTTTGTTAAGAGAATCAGTTTTCAAAAGGGGTATATGTACTTAAAATTTTGTAAACATCGAACAAGCAATTGCAGATTTTTCAACAAAACCCCGCCTAAGTGAGGATCGCTTCAATTTTATTCCCTGGCCGAGCTTGGGAATGTTGATTTCACTTAAAAAGTTTTGTTATGACTGGTGAAACTGAATTTTTGTTAAAATAATGTATGTGTATGCTACACTTGGATATGGAAAACTATTTGTATGGTCGTTGAAATGTTCTCAAGTGGGGCGTGTAGAGCGGGGTTTATTCTCTTTAACAGTTTGCTATTCTCCACTGTTGTAAATCTTTTTTTTTTTTTTTGGTTCTGCATCTTGAGGTAAGTTTAACTTTGCTACTTGATTTTTTTTTTAACACCTCATGGGGTGAGTGTGTGTGAGCGAGTGGAACTCAATCCAGCAACACCAAATCCATTAGTTTTAATTTCTGCTGTAATTACTATTTTTATTTTATTTTATTTTATTTATTTTTTATTTTGCTATTAGGCTTAATTTCGTGTATTTTTATTTTTTTTCTTGTTACTAATTTTTTTGTTTAGAGTTAACTTTTCTTATTTTTTTCTCTTTTAAAATTTTATTTTTTAGTATTAAACATAAAATAAAAACAAAATCAAAATACGAATATTTACAATAACAAAAAAATAAAAAAAAAAACACTTCATTCTTTTTATGGCCACACCCGATCAAATAAAACATAAACAAAAAGAAAAAAAACGCCTTCAATTTTTTTTCCGACCATACGCCGATCTTACTTACGATCTCTCTTCCATCGTGTTTTCTTTCTTCCTTTTATCACCTTGGGCAACCCTTGATGCCCCTCGCCCCCATTGGTGTGCGGTGCGAGAGTGACAGACATCCCCGGCTGACATAATCAACAAAGGCCAAGAACGACGTTGCCTGGGTGCGAGAGAGCGTCATGAGGCGGCGCGTGAGAGGCTCTTATTTTCGCCATCATGCACCTATTTCTGCTCACCGCATCCTTGACATAGGCTCGGAAGCAGAGAGAGTTGGGCGTGTGGACACTGATGAAGCTT
>NW_021026579.1:0-11445 GCF_004153795.1 Camellia sinensis
CTATATGGGAATATCATTTCAGGTCAAGGTAGCATGCCACCTCCAAGGACGGACATAGCTTGGGAGGCTAGATGCAAGCAGATTTTTGCTGTTTAGTTTCTTTTGATATATTACATGTATATTCAAGCCAAGGGCTTAATGTGTAGATGAGTTAGTACTCTTTTGTTGTAACCAAGTGTTAACTTGGAAAGCTGTAAGCCCGTAGGACATCTTGCTTTTGTTGTTAACATGTAATACTTTTGTAATGAAACGCTGATGAATAGAAGAACGTGGATATTTCATATGTCAATGAATGTTTTATTTGTTGGGTTTAATGTTATTATTTTGAGGGCGTTACACTAGCGATGTTGTATGGGACGGAGTGTTGGAAAACCAAGAAACAACATATAGATAAGATGAATATAGCTGAGATAAGGATGCTAGGGTGGATGTGTGGCAAGACTAGACAAGACAGAATTAGGAATGAGTGTATTCGGGAATGAGTAGGAGTAGCACCGATAGAAGATAAGTTGAGAGAGAATCGATTGAGATGGTTTCATCATATTCAACGGAGACTAACAAAGGTGGTAGTGAAGAGATGCAATGCTGTAACGGTCACTACAACAAGTTGGGTCTTGAATGACGAAATTTTTTTGTCTCTAAAGAGCTAATTTCGTCACTATAGATATTTGTGAGGAAATATTTTCGTCACCGGTTTCGTCATTGAATGTTTGTCTCACAGCTATTTCTTCTGGTGGGTAGAGTGCCCTTCTAGCAAGTACGTTGACGACGCACTACAACAAGTTGGGTCTTGAATGACGAAATTTTTTTGTCTCTAAAGAGCTAATTTCGTCACTATAGATATTTGTGAGGAAATATTTTTGTCACCGTCATTGAATGTTTGTCACTAAAAACCAACGTGACGAAAAATAATTTCGTTATCAATGAAATTACTTCAGTGACGAAATTTTTTGTCACCAATAAAACAACATTTTGTCACCAAAAATTCTCATTTTCGTCACCAAATAGTTATTCAGTACCATATTTATGACTTTAGTTAACGAATAAATTTGTCACGCATGTTGATCATTGATGAGGAAATAATTTCGTCACAATAAGATGTAAAGATGACGAAATTTTTCGTCTTCAAAAGTCATAATTTTTTGTCACCAATAAAACAAAATTTTGTTGCAAAAAATTCTTATTTTCGTCACCAAATAATTGTTCAGTACCATATTTATAACTTTAGTTGACGAATAAATTTGTCACGCATGTTGATCATTGATGAGGAAATAATTGTCACAATAAGATGTAAAGGTGACGAAATTTTTTGTCTTCAAAAGTCACACATGGGTGATGAAATATATTTCGTCATAAATATATATACACGTGACAAAATTTTTAGTCACCAAAGAACAAAATAAATAAAAACTTTCATATATAAACTACAATAAATTTTGTCACAAAATTTTTTTATTAGTGACGAATAATCACTTTGTCATAATAACAAGTACAAATGACAAAACAAATTCGTCACTAAACTTGTTCCATATTTTATATTCAATTTAAATTATTATTTCACAAATATCCCTGCTCAGATCCCAATAGCCTTTTAATTGTACTAAGAAATCCACTAGCTATTATACAGCACTCCACAAAAAAATTCACTAAACAATTTATTTTATAAATCAAAATATATCCATCAAACAAATAACCCTGTTCATCTACTTTTTGCAGATATTATGCACAATTCACCCCCTCCATACACGTGTATGGAGGGATTTGCACCTTGTTTTAGCTTGCTTAGGAAGTTTTGGACCTACTGTTTACTGCTATGCTAATGGATGCACTCAATCTTGATTTGCAACTACAACTAAGTATCAGTTCAGGAAATAAATAAATAATTCAACACTTGATCTTGATTTGCAAATATGCTTCCAAACGTCATCAAAAACCAATCTGCAAAGAAAATAAATAAGGAAGACATTAATGTATTATTAATTACATCTAAAATCATATTTAAATAATTTTATTTTATAAACCAATTTAATAGAAATGCATATAACAATCCAAAACTTCAAAGAGTTGAAGTAATCCTTAATGATAAGCAACACAGATAACAGAAAATGGCAAAAGATTGCAAGAATACCATGTATCACTAGCACTAATGCCAACAAGAACCAAAGAGAATCACATGACGTGTTCACAACCTAATCAATCCATAGTTTTTATAGGAGTTACCATTTCATTTAAATCTAAATATGTTCCTATTTTATTTTGAACTTCAACGAGGTAAAAGTTCAAAACACACATGCAAGCAAACATAAAAACAAAAACAAATACACACGAATAGATATTGAAATAAAAACACAATTAGATCTCCAAACGTTTTGGGTTAATTATATTTTATATGGTTTTGTCCAAAAACACTTTACTTTCTTCATGTTTAAAAATATACACATAATCCTCTTGAAATTTGGAGTAAAGTACAAACGTTGCAAATTCTGGTTAAGTTAACCATGCGTTAACACACTAAATTGAGCGTGTGTTAAGAAATATATATAATGATACTTTTGCCCCTTTTTCAATTTGCCTTTTTCTATTATTTTCTTCTTCATTCCCTCTCCCTCCTCCTCCTTTCTACAGCAGCAGACCCACTCGCCATTCCCCTTCTCATTTCCTCCTATATTTCACATGCCACCACCAACCAATAGCCTCATGGACCACCATGGCTATCAACCACCTCTAAAACAAAACCCAGTGTCCACTTCCCCAAACACCTAGGTTGGGTGACTTTGCAAGACACAGTCCACCAGGACACCACCATGCATGGCCAAACCCAACCCTAACACCTAGTGGCACTACAAGAAAATACATTTTTGGCGACCATTTTTGGCTACCAAAACAAATTTAGTCGCCAAAAGTGTGGGAATTGGCTACCAAAATTAATTTTGGTCGGCAAAAGTCAACTTTTTAGCTACTAATTTTTTTTAGTAGGGGAATGTTGATTATTGGCGACTAAAAAAAATTTCGTAGCTAAAAATATTACAATTGGCGACTAAAAAAATTTTTAGTAGC
This sequence comes from Camellia sinensis, assembly GCF_004153795.1. Classification (NCBI taxonomy): domain Eukaryota; kingdom Viridiplantae; phylum Streptophyta; class Magnoliopsida; order Ericales; family Theaceae; genus Camellia; species Camellia sinensis. Next base: position 3,058 of record NW_021026579.1, read on the forward strand.
TAAACATATCACAATTGGCGACTAAAATAAATTTTAGTAGCCGTAGAGCTACTTTTAGCTACTAAATTATTTAGTAGCCGAATGAATTTTAAAAATTTTATTTTTTATCTTTAGCGACCAAAATTTTGGTCGCCAATAGTTTATTTTCAGCGACCATTGGAAGGTTTAGTCGCTGTAGGTAGAGATTTGGCTACCAAAATCTTTAGTCGCCGATTGTAAAATAAAAAATTATTTTTTACCTTTGGCCAAAAGTTGATTTTCAGCGACGAAAAATAATGTTAGTCGCCGTAGGTGTACATTTGGCTACTAAAATCTTTGGTCGGCAAATGTAAAATAAAAAATTAATTTTTACCTTTTGGCGACTAAAATTTTTGTCGCCAAAAGTTATTTTCAGCGACGAATAATAATGTTAGTCGCCAAAAAATTAAAATAATTGGGGGGAAATAAAGCGCCCAAATCTTCAACACATTTCATTCTCTCTCTCACTCTGACCCTTGGAGACTCCCCAACGAAGCTAACCCTCCAAAACCCATCTCCGATTTTCACTCTCCTTGGTCCCAACTGTAAATTTTTTGTCTAGAATGGACTTGGAAGAAGAGTACGATCCAAGCTACAACGATGAAGATGAAGGTGAGATCACTCAAGAAGACGAAGATGAGATCACAAAGCGACATCATTTTCCCCTATTCTTCCCCGTCTCACTCTGTTCACTATTTCTAGGTCTCTCTCTCCTCTGCTCTCATCTGTAACTTTGTCTCAATCTCTCGCGCATTTCCTGCCTCCCTTTACTCTCTCTCCCTCCGTCAATTCACAACTCTCCTTCGGTGCCCTAACCCTACGCCGGTAGCCTTTCTCTCCACTCTCCTTCTGTGCTCCGAGCCAACGTTGCAAGCCGAAATTGAAGGCCAATCATTGAATTTGAAGGTAATGCATCACTCTCTCTCACACTCTCTCTGTCTCTCTCACCTTCACCATTGTTGACATTGATAACCTTTGTGTTGTTTGTATTGTTTTTCTATGCCCATCAGTTGTTCGATGAAATGCCTAAGCAAAAAATCAATAGTGGAAAATCATTGAACCCCTCACATATTATACTTGCACCCAATTTCTGTCTCCACTAAATATACATTCAATTTTTTCATTTCCCTTTTGTTATATTTCTGAATTTTCGGTAGTGGGAGCTCACCCAAAATTTTGGGAATTGAAAACTTTGTGAGAGTTGAATTTGGTTATGAATAATATTAGTATTTACATTTGTCATTTATCTTTGTTTTTGATGTTGGCTTTTTTATTAACTAGTTCCAATGTCCACAAATAAACACTTATTGTTGACTTTTATTCGTATATATATATTTTTTAATAGAAGAAGCTTCTGATCAAAGTTTTCATTCTCTCTTTTTCTTTTTTGTTTTATTTTTCCTTTTGTGAATGGTTGATGTAAGTGCTTGAAGGTTTCAGACTTTTGAGTTGTATGGATTCTTAAAAAGTGAATATGATTCATAGTTTCAATTTCTTCTCTAACTTGGTAAATTTTTTTTTTTTTTTCATCAAATGCATATGCCCCCAGGTTCTGTTTTACAAATGAGGCTCTGGTTCCTGTTTATGCAACCAACTGGTCTGAGTAAGAGACTATATACACACAAAAGATATTTAATTCATTTCACTTTGTTCCAACTCTCTCCACTAGTCAATGTAGATGATAAATGTACAAATGAAATTTCTCATTTTGTTGTTATGAACAACAGGTGGTTAGACGAACAAAAAAAACTGGCAAAAGTCTCCCCTGAATCTCCTGTGTGAGTAATGCTGCCACTGTTGCTTAATAATATGCGTGAATCTCTTTTTAACCCTAGGAAGCTCAAGGAAGAATTTTATACGCATGTTTGTGAACTTGTATCTAATTCCAGCGTACATTGTGCATTTAAATTGCATCTTTACTCATCATCATCCAAGTTATGATCTTCATGTTTGTTAGTAGTATTCATGTGCATCAACTTTGAGACATTGTCTATCACCAGGAAATTTGGATCAATGAGATCGCTCAAAACTATTAACATTTGGGACAAAAGTCTCACAAACTTGTGCCTATGGATTGGATTAACAATGCAGTGATTCAGTGATTCCTTTTAATGTCCAGATCGAGTAGATAAATTGTCCACTGTTAGTACTCTTTTGTTCTTGTGATGTAGATAAATTGTCCTCACTCCTTGCCTGACAAGCTATCCTTTTAGAAGTCCACATAGTGCAAAGAAAACAATTAAGTGGTACAAAAATGTTCTCTTCTAAATTTATTGGTCCAGATTGAGTAAATTTATTTCATTTGGGTTCAAATACATAGTTCTTAAAATTCCTACTACTTAACAATTTTGATCTTACTACTTAACAAATAACAGTGACAACTACTTGAGGTTGGCTGCATCTTGCATGATGTTTCTTCTATATTCAAGCCTTGTAGGACACATTTTTATTTATTTATTACAACCTTGTTGTTTTAACGAGGATCTATCTTGTAGGATCTATTTATTACACATTTTATAGGCACCAAAGTAATGAATTTTATTTAATCAATTATGTATAAATTTAAGCTGTATTCAACTTAAATTTTCTCTTCTTTGTTGCAGGGGTATTCAATTATATAATCAATTATGTATAAAGTTCATCTGTTTAATTGTATTCTTGTTTTTCTAATCTTCATTGAATAAATTACATTGCTGTGAACCTTCTTATTTTTATATGGTTGTGCTATTCAATATTTGTTGCCTTATTCCATTTTTTGGTGATTTTTAAATTTTATTGGAAAAGGATTAGTAAAGATACTTTTAAAATTGATGGGTTTGTTCTATTCGTGTTGCACAGGAGGGCACTACCTTTGAGGGTGCCCTTGATTGGCTATGCTTGAATTTGCCCGGGAATGAGCTTCCATTGAAGTTTTCTACTGGCACTTCTCTCTATTCAAATGAAGGTATTCTTAAGCAATTCTTTTCAATGGGAAATTTATTATACTGATAGCTACATGTTCATGGCAATCTATTGTGGGGACATGGAGAATTGTGCTTTAACATAAGTTGTGACATCCTGCTTAATCCAATCATGCTAGGAGGTGCTGTTAGCATCATATCAACTGCACGGGAAGATTGGAGTCCTGTGGTGGATTCGTCTGATAAGAATGAGGAGGAAACACCTAAAATTTCTGTTAGAATTAAGGGACGTTCAGATGATGATACTCTAAATTCTTTCCAGCGATCACAAGCAGATTGGATCCGGCAATATGTGGAACAACAAGAAGAGGTACCCAGAATCCTTTGGCAAAATTCTCCTCACTCATTGTCAGCTTGTACAAGGTCATATAAACCAGCTTCACAAGTCTTTTCAGTTGGCTGTCCAAAAAATAATATGACTAAAGTTGAATTTTAGTGTGTATAAGAGTTTCTGAATATTATCTATTTTATTGAGTTGTAATTTAATTGAAGATGAAGAAAGAAAGGTTCAAGCCCTTATCTTAATTAGTTCATTACTTAAATTTCTACATATCCAACCACAAGGTTGGGAACACTCCAACTCAAATCAGGAGTGGGGTAGTTTTGTGGGCTAAACTTATTTATTATTTATGAGCAGGAGAACTAGGAGCTTATGAAACTCCTTTTGAATAACTTTGTTAGGACCCCTTTTCTTTGTCTGTTATGTTATGAGATGATAAGAGCACCAAAATTTTAACAAGTTCAGAGTTGCTATTTTATTCCTTGACTGTTTCATATTCTTCTGGATTTTCATTGTATTTGTGCGGAAATGCCAAGACATGCTGTTTTTGTTGCTTGGAAAATTTCTAATTATATATTAGCACAAAGAGCTTGCATTGACAATAGTCAACACTATGAAGGAATATGTTATGGTTCTCTGTCATTTGCAGGATGCTTCCGAAAGTTGGGAAGATGATGCAGTTGATAAGGTAATTTCAGTTTTTATTTATTTATTTATTTATATTTTTTTTATGGTACATAAAGTAATTATGTGTATTGTATTTTTTGGAGGAACATTAATCATTGGTTTACATTTTTGAGACTTTAGTGTCTCCCTCTTATTAATTAGTCATGCAGGCAAATATTCTGTGTAAGAGAGTTTCCTGATTGGGTGCAAGGAGGTTTAATTTTTGTTTTGTATGCGAGTCTAGATAATCCTGAATCATGTGTGCTGAACTCAAATGCCAAGTTTCTTTTGAGTAAGGTGCAGGGGGTTATTTGTTTAAGCGTAATAATTTGGGATGCTTATTTATTAATAGTCCTGCTTTCCTATTGGATCGTAGACCTATAACATGTCAGCTGAAAATATTCATTTGAGACTTCTGCAATTCCCAAAGAAATTACTTTAGATTCTATTTTCTTTGATTCTTTTCGCACCTCAGTCACTAATCTAGGTTTAGATTGTTAGAATTATTGAAAGAATAACAACAATTCTTAACTCCTTGTCCATGTTTGTTTGTTGGGATGGAATTAGGGGGATGAGGGGGCCGATTAATAATGTCGGTCCCAAATGTTATTTTTTGGGTATACCATATGACATTTAGTGGATTTGTTATATATTCATGGAATTATTGTATTATGGTACTTCCAGTGAAATTTTTAGTTGTGTAATGCTATATGCTATTCTTAGGTGATAATATGTATCACCATAAGGTATATTATGTTGTTGGAAAGTACTGTTATTCCGAATTGGAATTAATCCAAAATGGAATTGGAATTAATCCAAAATTCTAAGTGATAATTCATCCTTGCTATGACCTGCCCTTTGAATGGTCCGAATACATTCATATTTGGCAAATATTAAAATTCAAAGGCTGGTTGGTGTTTTGAGTAATGTTGATTGTGCTGTATTCATGATCTTAACTCTGTTTAGAAGAGAAAACCAAATGTTTTGTTGGTGTAGCATTTCTTTATGTATCTGTAATGCTTGTTTTCATACTGAAAGTTGAGTTAGCTTTCTGTATGCGGGTAAAGTATTAGAATTTGCCTGAGAATATGTATTCATTGGTTACTTTATGATCTTTTGCTCAGACTCGAAGGACTTATTAGCAAATAGATAATAGGTTACATTACGTGTGTATGAGAAAATTGAACTGTGGCATTCTTTTAAAAATGCATATGTTAAACACGGATGATAGTCTGTATTTGTAAGTATTATGAGGCATGTGATTGATTGATGGCTCACTGATCAAAAAATTGTAATTTCAGGTCGGTACTCTAACTGGAGCAGAGGCATCACTAGGTTTAGTACCGCTGTTGCATTCGAGGAACCAATCACACCGCCTGTTAAACTTTTTCAGGAAAGATCACGAATAATGTTGCGGTTTGCTGATTTGCTTGAGAAGCACAGTGATCATATTGCGGCTCTTGAAACTTGGGATAATGGGAACAGGCTGCAAATGAAGAAATACCATTGGTGTGGTAAATGGTAGCTAATTTGGCATGGTAGAAATTAGCATATATGCTAATTTAGGTTGTGGTACATATGTCCTTTTTGTTAATTAATTTGGTTAGTCCTGTAGTATGTATGAAATGAAATTATTGACGTTGGATTAGACTTGGTTCGTATGGAATTTGTATTATATATAGAATTGGACGTTCAATATTAATGTTTTGGATGGTTGGAGCTAAAATGTGTGCACATTGTTGAATGCTTGGTAACATATTTAGTGTTGATGGATTATATTGTTTATACAGGGTACAGGTTACAAGGTTGTATTCATAATGGATACAGGTTGTTTAGAAATTTAAAAAAAAAAAAAAAAAATACGTTAAAGCTTTTGGCTACCAATATTTTGGTAGCCAAATATGTAATCAAATGTATTGGTGACTAATAATTTAGTAGCAAAACATAACCCAAAAAGTTTTGGCGACCAAATAATTAGTAGCTAAAACAATTGAGAATGAGAGAAAGAAACAATTGGCCACTAAATTTTTAGTCACGGAATACACCTTTTGCCGACTAAATAATGTTTCGTAGCTAAAAGTGTACTTTCGGCGACTAATTATTTAGTAGCTAAAGGTGACACCTTTCCCGACCACAACAACTTAGTAGCCAAAAAGCCTCATTCGGCGACTAAAGGTTTAGTGGCGGAAACATAACATTTGCCGACTAAACTAATTTTAGTAGCCAAATGTGGTCACTTTCGGCGACCAAACGAAATTTAGTAGCCAATACTATCGCCGACAGGGCAAAGGCGACGACCTTGGCGACCAAATATTTTAGTCGCTATATCGTTTCAGCGACTAAATATTGGACTTTTGGCGACCAATATTTTGGTAGCTAAAAGTGACATTTCTTGTAGTGTAGGTTTGTAGCATGACTCTATTATTAATGGGAAAATAACACAATAGAGCAAGTTTTCAAAAAAAAAAATATCAAACTAATAGAAAATTTTATACATATTAATAACTAATTTTGTAAATTTTTCTATGAATTTGTACTTTTTTTTTCCAGACTTTACTAACATGTAATAATCCCATTATTAATTGTAATCAGCTTGTTTGGTTATGGTTTTCAAAAATAATTTTCAGAAAATTTTATTTTTTTTATTTTTTGTATTTTAATATTTTAAATGAATTTTTTTAATATTTTAAGCAATTTTTTTTAAAAAAAATCTTAAAAAATACACTAAATACCAAAAAATACAACAACAAAAAAAAGAAAAAGAAAATCAGTACATTTTTTTATATTTTTGTGTATTTATTAATTTTTTAAAATAATTTTTCACAAATATTTTACTATTTAGATACATTTAAGTGAGGTACATCTAAAAAAATAAAAAAATTATTTAAAATTTAAAAAATATTCAATAAAAACAAAAAAATTCGTTTTTAAACAAACCGAATTCAGAAAACTGAACCAAACACACTAATTATAATTTATCTTTATTAATTTATTTAGTAATATCAAATGAAAGATCATGTAGTAGTTAATAACTTATGCTATTGCCAAGCCTAGTTCAAGTGATTGTATTTCTAATTCAAGTTTATGAAGCACCTTAACTATATCGACTCATAAGGCTTACATGATTATATTTTGAGATTGTGAAGCCTATCACAATGTATTTTGATTATTTAAATTTTTGATTAGATAATTGTAACTATATCATCAGATTAAGTTTCGAATATTGATATAGGTCACATGGTGAGATCCACCAAAGCTTAACCCTTTGTATTTGAATACAATCTAATGAACCCTTTGTATTTGATAACAATCTAATGAATACTTCACATGATAGGAGAGGTTTCTCTTGAGTCCACATCTAGATTTAAAAGGATTGTTTGGCCTGTGAGCCTCATTACGGATCCCGTTTAATTATTCAAATAGTTCATTTTATCGGGCGTAATGTGTATATCATTTATAAAAAAAAAAAATATTAAGTTGATTCGATAATAGTAACTCTTTTATTTATTGCATTTGTACCCAAAAAAATAGATGGTTTGTTCTAAAACATATTGACTGATAATTTTTTTTGGAGACAAACTCTATAAAATGAAGAGGTACAAATATCAAATTAGCCTGAATTTTTTTATGAATGATATACACGCTAAACCTGATAAAATGAATAATTTAAATTATTAAAACGAGACTCATAATAAGGCCTCATTTGGCAAGTGACTTTTAGCTAAAAAGTAAAAAATTATTAAAAAAATAAAAAAGCCAACAACCCATACGAAAAAATCAAAAATTCTCTTTCCTCTTTACTTTTTGTACATCTTTCGTAAAAGCTAAAAAATATCCAAATATACTAATTTTTTTTATATCACATTTTAGTCAAAAAACTAAAATTAATAAAAAAACCTGTTCCCAAACAAGATCTAAATCTCATAAGCCAAAATAGTCCTCTGCAATTCAAATAAGCCTGCAAAGAAGCCATTCCCTTGCATAATACTAATCACACATATCATGCGCACACAAATTATTGGTGTCACCGCTTTCAGTAAAAAGATGGGATCTGTTGGATAATCTGATTAGTGAATATTGGTGTTTATACTTTCTATGCAAAAGTTAAAATCTATTAAATAATTTGATTAGTGTCAATATGAGTTGCTACATACATTTTAATTCAAGAGGAGATCATTACTTTTAAGCATCCTACTTAATAATAATTCTAAAGATTGTCAACAAGGAAACACAAAATGTCGACAAATGGATTCTAACATAGAGGAGTGAACATATATTCAAACAAAAATTTTAAAATGAAGCGTAAACTACAAATCAATTTTTACAGACACAAAATGTAAAAAATAGCATAATATATATATATAATATATATATATATATATATATATATATATATATGTGTTCTTCTATACTCATATTGAGTTATAAAAGATTAATTGTAAGACAATCTATCAACACTAATTG
>NW_021026579.1:16899-52692 GCF_004153795.1 Camellia sinensis
AATTTATTTTAAATATAATAATAATCAAATAATGAAATAAAATAAAACATCTATTAAAATTTAAATAATGAAATTAAATAAAATATAAACAAAATTTTAAAATAAAACATCAATAAAATATCTATAAAAAAATATTTTAAAAAATTAAATAAATAAAACAAAAATAAAAATTAAATAAAATTATTTTATTTTTAAATTGAGATATTTAAATTTTTTTGAATTTTATTAAATATAATACATGATTAAATACTAGAGGGTAAAAATGTAATTTCATTGTCTAATCTCATGGTTCATCTCATGGTTTTTATCCCACTTCCCCATGGGATAAGATAGTCTTACAAATATGGGACTAATTGTCCGGGGGACTATTAGTCCGAAGCAAAACTTTTGAAGCAAACAATGGACTAATAGTCCGGTGGGACTAATAGTCCAATCCCACACCCAAATCCTTCAAAACAAACACATCCTAAATGTTTTACCAAATATCTCACATGGGTGTAGGTCCCACACGGGACCCACATGGTGTGGGTTCCACACCCATGTAAGACAGTTAGTAGAATATTTGGTAAAATATTTAGTGTCCCTAACATTTTTCTAATTTTTACTCTTATTATATTGATGATCAAGGGTCAAGTTTTTACATCACGTGGGTGAATTATTGTCTAACAAATTATTATTTTTTTTCCTCATAACTGAGTGTCCGAGTCAAGCTTACACATATCTTGACTAATCTCACAATTCACGTAAAGCATCCGTCCACGTGAATCAGAAAAATCTCATGGATCCGACAACTTTTCTTTACGCCGTGTTTAGTTGAGAGATTTTGGAAAGGAAAACGGAAAAGGTAGGTGAAATATAAATAAAATATACCTATATTTCGCCTAGTTTTACGCACAGTTTCTTTTTCTTTTTTCAAATCACTTTCTAAATCTCCTAACCAAATGCAGTATTAAGTGTTAGTTAAAAAGTTTGAAAGTTTGCTTTTTTTTAATAACATGATTGAGGTTGTTTTTTTTACAACACAAAAATAAGTGTATTCAATTGACATAAATTTGTTTTAAGAAGTTGTGATCAATGGTGTGCTTATTTGGGTCTAGAGAATATACTAATAGCTAAGGATACAAGAAAAAAGTTGTCATTTTGGCTTATTATTATTATTATTATATGTATGTGGTTGGATTTCATTTGGAGTGAAAGCTCTTCCTGTTCTCTTTCTCTTTCTCTCTATCTATCGAGTAAATATTCAATGCAAAATGCACGTCGGTTCAATGTTGGTGATAATGGTGAAATGAAAATGAATGTAGAAGTTATTGGGTGATTCAGGTGCAACTTTAGTTTGTGCTCTATCATTATTTGATAAGTGAATGGTCTGATGAATAGACTGTAATACTTTAGTATGTCACACTAATAAAAAAATCTAACCAATGAGAATGGAATAAGTACCTCACATGATGTTGTCTTGAATCAAATTATAATTTCTCAAATGAAAGGAGCAACGGCTCTCTATTGGCTAAAAAATATGATTAAATTTGACGCTTATTATCGGCCATGGACTACCCATTATCCGCAACCGCTTCTGTAACTTACCCTTCTTTTTTCGAGGATTGTCGCTCTCTACTTCATCCTCGTATTTATTCATAATCTGACAATTCTTCAAAGGAAGGATCTCCACCAATTCGTATTGCCGCTCTCTACTTCATCCTCGTATTTATTCATAATCTGACAATTGTTCAAAGGAAGGATCTCCACCAATTCGTTTAACCCTCTTCTTTGCATGTGAAGCTCCAGATTCGGACTCCAGGAGCGTTCGCTGCATGTCTCTCTCTTTCTGTAAATACTGCATGCAATTCCTCAAAGAATGGGCACTGCCGGCCGTTATCTGGATTAGCTGTCTCCTTCCCCTGAGCTTCGAGTAAAATACACCCCCTGAGCTTCGATTAAAATACGAATCGCCTCCTATGGTTTTGAAAATTACATTCCACCCCCTGACATTTCTAATTTCGTAACAAATCGCCCATTTTTTTAATAAATTATCAAGTTAATTAATAGTTTTTAATTTCATGACAACTAGGTCATTTTTTTAATAAATTATCAAGTTAATTAATAGTTTTTAATAATATTAAAATTTTATTTCAATTAATAATTTAGATAATTTTATTATTATATAGGTGAACAGTTAGAAATTTTATTTTTTTAATTAATTCTGTTAAATAAAAAATTATGACAGGGAGGCATTTGTAATTTTTTTAAATCATAGGAGTAATTTGTATTTTAAACAAAGCTCAGGGGGTGTATTTGTAATTGATCTAAAAAAATTAGGTGCATAAAGAAAACCAAATATAGAATGAATGTGAGATAAAATATTTACAATTATAAACACAAACATGTTTACAACTATAGATGAGAATAATTTTTATTTCACATTTGTGTATTTTGTATCGCATTCTTTTATGTACACATAACACAACTGTACCATATAAAAAAATTCAATGAGAATGAGAATAAGAATATTTGAAGTATGCCAACAAAGCTTTATGAAGTCATCCAATCCATGTAAGTTATGAGCCGGGATGGATGGTCCAATCCCACCCTCATCCATGGGCTAATCATATAAACACTGTATGAGTGTGTGTGGGGAGCTTCTATATGCACACACCATATTTTCTCTTCTCACACACTTAATGAGAGAGTGTGTTAGAAAATTGTATGTGAACGATGTGTATAGAGAGAGAGTGATATGTGTAAATAGATACTCCCGTGTGTGTGGGGTGCTCACTTCTCTCTCATTTCTATTCCCGTACCTCTTGTAAAATCAAGGGTAATTTACATCATTGGCCTCTTTGATTTGAGTAAAATTTCACTTGCAATCTCTGTAATTTTAATTTTATTTATTTAAATACTAAATTTTCAATTTCATTTTAATGTAATCTCTCTGTCAATTGATGTTAACATTTTAAACAAGAAATAACTTGGATGAAACTAAAAAGACTAAAGTAAAATTCGTAAAAAAAAAATAAGTCACTGACGTAATTTATTTATTTTTCTTTCTTGTGTAGGAATTGATAAATTTTTCAGGTGAATTGCATATGGCTTAATCTGTTCAAAATGCTAAGGTGCCGTTTGGTAACACTTACGTTTTCAGTTTTCTGTTTATATTTATAAAAATTTTAAAAACTCAATAAAAACTTGTTTGGTAAAATTTTTGATTTATAAATCAGTGGTCTCAGTTCATAAATTTGGCCAAAAAATGTGTTTCTATTTTGAGTTTTCAAATTTTTTTTTTTTACCACCCAACACTAGCCACCACCCGCCACCATTTTCCACCACCGTCTTCCGCCTCCACCACCACCACCCACCCCCACCCCCACCACCACCACTACTGCCCACCACCCACCACCCACCTGCCATTAGGGGTGCAACTCGGGCGGGTTCGGTCGGGTTGGGGGTCTGCCCAAGCTCGACCCAAATTGTATTTGACAGTGCCCAAGCCCGCCCAAGCCCGACCATGAACCCGAGCATTGTTGCCCAAGCCCGGCCCAAGCTTTTTATTTTGAACTCGGGTTAGCCCGAATTGCCCGAATTGCCCAAGTCCAGAAACCTGTAGGTAGATCTAAGGGTAGATATAAAAGATGTTAATCTAATGGTAGAAGACTAACCAAAAAAAAATAAAAAATAAAAATTAAGACTAACTCTTTTACTTAATAGAAGACTAACCAAAAAAAAAAATTAAAATAAAAATTAAGACTAACTCTTTTACTTAATTTATATATATTACATAATTTATTAAATTATATATATATTATATATTATATATTATATAATTTATATAATATATTAAATTGAATTCGGGTTCGGGTTGCTCGGGTTGGCCATTGGTTCTGCCCAAGCCCGGCCCGAATTGCAATTCCGGCATTAAAAATCTGCCCAAGCCCGTCCAGATTACAAGATATAGTTGCCCAAGCCCTAAAAAAACTCGGGCTGGGCTCGGGTTGCTCGGGTTGAGCCCGCCCGAGTTGCACCCTTAAATATCACCCAACAAAGTCACTTTTGTTGTTTTTTTCTTCATCCTACCCTACACTTTTATTTCCAGACAAGGCTTTCCTCCATACATTAATTGGACTAGAGGGTACAATTTAAGGTTGTGGGTCTATCTGAATCTGAATCCGTATCAATAATTTAAACCGTTCAATTGTAGTAGGCCCATCTGAGTCCGTGTTGATAATTTAAACCGTTCAACTTTTAGTGTCGCATGAGTTGATCTTTCACGTAAAAAATTAAATTAATTAAATATCAGTAATTATATATTTGAATCATAGTTATCTTTAAAAAAATGAATAATTTGTTCCTGAAATCAACCGTGCCATTTATTTTTGATGAACCCAACATGTGGCTACTATGCCTTCAACTGGCCAAGTCATTTATTATCTTTCCTTCTAACCTATAAATGGTACCTCTTGTACCATTTTTGCATCAGTATATATATCTATATAATAAGGTAGAACAATTTTTGAATTTATCTTAGACACATTTGTCTTACTAGGACCATTAGACGGTTAGGATTCATTTATGCCTGGTGATCGATGGTAAAGATAAGACTTTCTGTTACACTTTACTTAAACCTAAAACTTTGCACCCATACACTCTCTCTCCCCCAAAAAAGAGAGACACACACTCCTCTCACTTTCTCTAAACTCTCCTATCTCTCTGTCTCTTAGCCTCGCTTCCCAATTTTCAACCTCACTAAATACACTCTCTCTAAGTACTCATCCTCACTAAACACTCTCTCTTTTGTCTTTCAATCTCACTTCCCCTAGCCCAAACCCAACAATCCGACGGCGTCGACGAACAAGCCTTTGTTGTCGTAACCACATCTAAGAGCAATGAACCACTGCCATACGATACCTAGTAGAGACACATCTGATAGTTGTTACAGCTCAGCGAGGCGACTTGGTGGGATCGAAGACCAAGTCGGTCTGAGTGTACATTACAAGAAAAAACACGTTTGGCGACTAAATTTTTAGTCGCCAAAAGTCGATTTTTTAGTTTCCCCGACTAAATTTTTTAGTCGCCGGTTTGGTCGCCGGAAGACGGTCCGGAAAGGTATTGGCAACTAAAAAACTTTTAGTCGCCAAAAAGCAAGTCTTTAGCAACCAAAACTTTGGTCGCCAATAATCAATTATATTTTTTTAATTATACATTTACCGACCAATGTTTTAGTCGCCAATAGTCAATTATATTTTTTTAAATTATACATTTACCAACCAATGTTTTAGTTGCCAATGCTCAAGGAATCAGCAACCAAACCTTTTAGTCGCCAAAAGCTCATTTGTGAAAAAAAAAAAAAAAAATTACACCCACTTTAAAATTACAACTTGCTCTTATGGAGATTCGAATGATCAACTTCCCACACCATAAACATTATACAACACACTCTTTCCACTATGCCTCCATAACATTATATGATTATATATGCAAACATATATTATTTATATAGTACATAGACTCATATTAATATAAAAGTATGTATATAAAGATAATTATTTTTTATTGAACATAATTTAAGTAAAAATAAACTATTTACTAAAAAAAAAAAAGAGACAACTTTTGGCGACTAAACATAATTTTAGTCGCCAATTCTATACTTTTGGCTACTAATTATTTTTTAGTCGTTAAAAAATTTAATTTCCGCGCTAAAACTACCACTTTTGGCGACTAAACTTATTTTTAGTCGCCAAAAAGCCTCACTTTTGGCTACTAAACATCTTTTTAGTTGCCCAATGCCTCACTTTTGGCTACTAAAATTTTTTTAGTTGGTAAAAGTCTCACTTTTGGCAACCAAACATCTTTTTAGTCGCCTAATGCCTCACTTTTGGCTACTGAATTTTTTTAGTCGCCAAAAAACCTTACTTTTGGCTACTAAAATTTTTTTGGTCGGTAAAAGCCATATATCGGTGACCAAACAGATTTTTAGTCGCCAAAACTTATACTTTTGGCTACTAAATTTTTTTAGTCACAAAATCTTTACTTTTGGCTACTAATGCTTTTTTAGTCGCCAAAACTTATACTTTCAGTGACCAAATATGCTTTTTCTTGTAGTGGTAGCATTTCTGGCATGGGGAGCACTAGATCCAAACGACTTTGCTTCCAGTGGCTAGCACCATGTAGGAGTACTTTGGCGGAGTGCTGATGCCTAATCGGGTGAAGTACTCGATCGGCGATGGTGTTGCCGTAGAAGGCGGCACGGATAAGGTTTTGGCCCTAGCGGCGTCGCGTTGGAGTTAGAGGTAGAAAAAGCGTTCTAGAGATGGTGGTTTTGGAATTTGATTCGATAGTGAGGATTTTTGAATCTTGGATTGTTGTCCATGAGAGAGACTGTAGTTTGGGGAGAGATTGAAGAAGGAGGTTTGGAATTGGAGAGGTTAGGAGAGAGAAAGGAAGAGGAGGAGGAGGAGGAATGAGAAGAAAATGACAATCCTATTGTGTACATATATATATATATACACATATATAGAAAGAGAGAGAGGGAGGGAGAGGGGAGTGAAAGTGAGTATAGAGAAAATGATGGCACCCATTACCAAGAGCGGCTCCAATACATGGCCAGGGGTGTCACCCGAACCCCTTGGATGATTTATTATTTATTTTTTTATTATATGAGTATTAGATTTTAGGGAAAAAATAGGCAACTGGACCCACTAAAATACAATTTTGAGCTCATAGTTTTCGGTCCCAAAACTTTGAACCCACCAATGAAAAAAACTTACCTTTTCACTTTTACCTACTTTTTGTTTAAAATATTTTATTTGTAAAGCTATCACTTTCTTTTGTCTACTTTTTGTTTAAAATATTTTATTTTTAAAATGATGGTTTGTATTCTTACTTTGGACACCTAACGATTCTTGACATCTTTTTCTTTTGTTTACTTTTTGTTTAAAATATTTTATTTGTAAAGTGATAGTTTGTATCTTACTTTGGACATTAAATTATTCTTGCCATCTCTTTTCAAGCTTCAGGCGAGAGATGACTTAGAGAGAGACACTCCAAGCTCTCTCTCACTCATCACTCTCCAGCCATAGCTCTCTCTTTCATCATCAATCTTCCCCAATGACATCAACTACTCGGTTATTAGGTAAATCTTATATAATCATTTTTCTATTTTATGGTGTTTTAGATAGAACAAACATAAATCAACAATTTTTGGGGTAAAAATCAGGGCTTTTTTTTGTTCAATAATTATCTTGTTTGTAAATATATTATGTATATTTTGTTTGTATATGTTTTGTTAAAACATCAATACTGTTTAATTTTTCCCTTATATTTGGGGCCAAAAATTAGGATTTTTTTTTTTTCCCTTCTTTAGTTTTGTTTTTTTAGCTCACTAATTGTTTATAATTTGTAAATGTATTATTATGCATATGATGCTTCAATGTTTGTGTATGTTTTAGAAATGTTACGTTGCACTGTAATTAATTTATGAGTTGTTGATTTGGTGTGGTTTCATATACAATGTTTTTCTTTATTTATTTATTTTTTTTCCATTGGTTCTACCGCAATGGACAAATTTCTTAAAAGAAAATCAACAGTAGTAAAAGATATATGATAATGAGCTTAAGTGTTGATAATGAGCTTATTATGCAACGATTTCAAAATATGAAATCTCGTTGTGATCAATTGTAAAAATTCGTGTATTATCATGTCTTTTTATTTAAATAATAATATCAATATATTAAAATATTTTTATTTATAATTTCAAATTTTAAATTAATTTGTTAATTTTTTCTCCATATGTGATATATGATTAATATAAATTTCCTATAAGATATCTAACGTTTAAATTTTTAATTAATACCACTGATAAAAATTCCTCAAGTCACTACTGCCCATTAATCCGGGCAGTTTGAAGTGAGACGGGCATCATCAAAGTAAAAACACCAAGATGATGGCACCCATTTTCCATTTCTATAAAATATTCTGATTATATAATATTCTTGCACCTAATAATCTCTCAAGTAGCTTGGTCATTAGCTTTTTCTCTTTCAAAATTTAAATAAATAAATGAACGAAAAAATCAAGTAGCTTCGTTCTTAAAAGACGTAAAATGTTTATGTTTATCAAGAAATGTAACATCATTGAAAAAAATAACAACGATTTAGATCATTAATTTTATTATTTTAATGAAACACTAATAATATGATAAAAAGAAATAAATAAACAAACCAAGACCAAAATATTACGTCATAATGGGTGGGGTTCATTATCAACTCATTAGAGTTGGCCTTAGAGTTCAAGAATTAGAGTTCCCAAATATTTTTCTAAAATATATATATATATATATATATATGTAGTTCTTTTAAAAAATATTTATGTAGAAAATATTAGTTGCGTTTGGTAGAGTTTTGAAATTATGATTTGAGTGTGAAAAATTTGTTTGGTGAATGAGTTTTGAAAAGGTTTTTGAATTAAGTGAAAAAATTTTGATGTAACATATAATATTTGATAAAAAAAAACTTACAACTCATAACCACACACACAACTCAAAATTCTATTCAAAACTTATAAAAAAAAATTAAAAATTCGGAAAATATTTTTTATTAATTATATAAAAATTAACATGTGTCAAAAAAAAAATTATGCACTGTTCCGGTCGACCGGCCGGACTACTAGTTAGCTCAAATTTTCCTACCTTGGATAGAGTTTTCAAAATTGAGTGTGGAATTAATTTTCAAAAACCGTAAACAAACACGGTGTGCAAATTAAAACCTAGAACTAACGTTTCAAAGCTCTACCAAACAAAGCCATTGTGTGTTTTTTTTTTTTTTTTCGACAAATTTAAATTAGATTTTGTTAAAAAAAATTATGATAAAAGTGGTATGTTATACTACTACCAAATCCTTACAAAAGACAAGTGAAAAACAGAGAGAAGAGAGATAATGGAGTGGTGTTGGCCTTGGTTTGGTAAATATATTGGGACTAGACAAGCACATAAGGCCAAAAAAAGTTATAAAATCACAAAATGACAAAATATTTAATTTTTGATATAAAATTATTAAATTGACCCATATATAAACAAAAAGTCAAAAAAAATATCATTTCCAAGTAAAGAAAAATTTTATCATTCCAATACAAAAAGATTAAAAAAGTCAAACAAGATTGTGTTTGGTAACGTTTACGTTTTCAGTTTATATTTACAAAAATTTTATAAACTGGTTTTTGTTTAATTTTTGTTTATTTTTAGAAAAACATAAACTACAAACGCGTTTGGTAATAATTGACAAAATGTTTAAAAAATTTTAAAAATATAAAAAAGAGTGAGAAATGGCAAGTGGTGGCAAGTGGCGGCGGAAGACGGTGGTAGAAAGTGGTGACAGCGGGTGGTGGGTAGCTGGTGGTAGTAGGTGGTGGCGGGTGGGTGGTGGTGGTGGTGGTGGGTGGGTGGTTGACGTGGCGAGGTGGTCGGGGTGTGGTGGTGCGAGTGGGTATGTGGGGTAGTGGTGGCGAAGTGGCTGGGGTGGCGGGACAGTGGGTGGCGGAATGGCGAGTGTGGTAGCGGGTAATGGCTGGGTGGTGGTGGTGGGGGTGGGTGGGTGACAGTTGGTGGGTGGTAGCGAGTGGGTGGGGGTGGTGGTGGTGATGGTGGCGGTAGCGGGCTGGTGGGCAGATGGGGGTGGCGGGAATGGCGGTGGGTGAGTGGTGTGGTGAGGGTGGGTGCATCGGTGGGTGGGTGACGAGTGGCGGGTGAGGGTGGTAGCGAGTGTGGTGGTTGGCCGGTGGGTAGCCGATGGTGGTGGTGGCGATAGGTAGCGGTGGATGTGGTAGGGGTAGGTTGGGTGACAGTGGCGGGTGGTAGGTGGTAGCTCGAGGGGGGTGGTGGGTGTGGTGGTGGTTGGTGGTGATGGGGGTGGTGGGTGGCTGGTGGTTAGGCAGGTGTGGAATGGATGAGTGGTGGCAGGTAAGGTGCGCAAGTAGATGTGCAAGAGTGGTAGTGGCGGTAGTCATGGTGGCGGTTGGATGCAGGATGGTGGTAGTGGGGTGGTGGTGGCGGCGGCGGCAAACGGCGAAGGGGATGGGTGGTGGGTGGTGGTGGCAGGTGGGTGTAGAGTGGTGGTGGTTGGTGGTGGACAAGACCGGTGGTGGAAAATGGATGACTGGGTGGTGGCTAGTGTTGGTGGTAAAAAAAAAAAAAAAACTCAAAAACTCAAAATGGAAACACATTTTTTGTGTTTTCATTTTTTGGCAAAATTTATAAACTGAGACCACTGATTTATAAATCAAAAATTTTACCAAACAAGTTTTTATTTGAGTTTTTTAAATTTTTGTAAATATAAACAGAAAACTGAAAACGTAAGTGTTACCAAACGAAACGAACAAAAATATCCTAACCTAAAAAAAATCAAAAGGTCGAATTTGCCAAACGACACCTTACTTAAAGACTGAAATGGGATATTTTTTTTTTAACGGAACTTTGTTACCCACTACCGTAACAAAGCCCTAGAGAGATAATGGAATGTTTAGATTGTTACAATAAATTATTTTTTTTTGTACTTTTTAATTTAATTTTATTGGGTTGTATTTATGCCTAAATAATTTTACAAAAGTTATTTTGAGAAGTATGTTAAAAGTTTATTTTTTTAATTTTTCTTTTTTTGAAAAATTGTGTGAAAAAATAAAGAAATAATGTGACTAAAAAAACAAAAAAAAAGGTAATGTTGCCAAACCGGCCAAAATTCATTTGAATACAGTCGAGTGTGGACCATAATAAATTTTTCACGGTGGATTTCATGAAAATGCTTAAACATTTTACAATTAGCCAGGAAGATACACTAGACTGTATTCAAATTTTGGGCCAGGTTTGATTTTTCCTTTTGGTTGTTCTAAAAACTGAAGCAATTATTAGGCAAAATTAGATTGATTCTAACTGTCTAATTTGGGTCTAGGGATACACTCTGCGGATTGCACAGCAATAACAGCGGTGAGTCCAAACGACGTCATTTGGATGTCCTAAATGCAAAATTTGCGTATTTAAAATATGGTTGTTAAGAGAAGAAGTGTGTTAAACCACTGAGCTACTAACGCCACATTTAGGAACGGGTTAATTTAGTAATTTTTTAGGGTGTCGTTTAGTAAAACTTACGTTTTCAGTTTTCTATTTATATTTACAAAAATTTTAAAAACTCAAATAAAAACTTATTTGGTAAAATTTTTTATTTATAAATCAGTGGTCTCAGTTTATAAATTTGGCCAAAAAATGAAAACACAAAAAATGTGTTTCCATTTTGAGTTTTCAGTTTTTTTTTTTTTTACCACCAAACACTAGCCACCACCTGCCATCATTTTCCACCACCGTCTTCCGCCACCACCACCCACCACCACCACTCACCACCCACCTCTACCTACATGGTAGTTTCTAAATATACCATTTCAGCATTTCAGATGTGATGATGATGATGATGTGTTTGGTTGATGATGATGATTCTCTCTCTCTCTCTCTTTGCTACTCTCCTCTTCTCTTCTCTTCTTCTACCAGTTACTGGAAAAAAAAAAATCAAAACGACGAGTCGTTTTGAATTCGGGTCAAATTCGAGCTACGTAGCATAACTAAACAATTTTATACAAAATTATGTAAATTTTCATAAATTTATATATGTAGTCATACAAAAATGCTAAGTTGAACATAAATTTGTGTGAGTTCATGAAAAGTTACGTAATTATGCAAATTTGTGTTAAACTTATATATTTTTGTGAGATCACTTGTGTACGTTCGCGAAAATTTATGTAATTTTGTTTAGAGATTGCATTTGGTGTGCCATGCACTAAGAAGAATTTTCCTTAATTTTTTTTTATTTTTTCATTTATATTAACTTGAACCATTTGAAAAGGCACAAGGTGATGAAGGGATATTAAAGTGATCACCAATCTCAACATAAAGTCATTGAGAAAATCATCCCTTATTTTAAAGTGTCAAAAAAAAATTCTCATATCGTTTAGGTAATTTGAAAATGAACCGTCACCACCACCCCACCACCGCCACTGTCACCCAACCACCGGCCATCCGCCATCCGCCTGCCACCACCACCGCCACCACTACCATCCACTCGCTACCGCCCGCCACCGTCACCCACTCACCACCACCACCACCCACCCGCTACCATGCACCACCAGCAGCTACCCACTACCCACCGTCACCACTTTCCACCACCGTCTTCCGCCGTCACTTGCCACCACTTGCCATTTCTCACTCTTTTTTATATTTTTAAATTTTTTTAAATATTTTTGTCAATTACCAAACACGTTTGTAATTTATGTTTTTCTAAAAATAAACAAAAATCAGTTTATAAAATTTTTGTAAATATAAACTGAAAACGTAAACGTTACCAAACACACCCTAGTTATTTGGCTAAAATATGAGCTAAAAAAAACTAGTATATTTGGGATAACTTTTTGACTTTTTACAAAAAGATGTGCAAAAAGTAGAAAGAAAATAGAGGGCTTGTTTGGTTTGTTTTTGAGAGATTTGTTTTTGAAAAAAAATTTGAGGAGAGAGTTTAGAAATTTTTTTGGTTTGTTTGGTTGTATATATTGGGAGAATTATTTTTTTGGGTGTTTGGGATGATTTGATATTTTCGGAGAATTTGAGTAGATGTGTGTGAGAGAAAAAGTGATTGAGAAGGAGAGAGGAGAGAACAAAAATGATTGATTGATGTGTAAGAGAGAGAAAATGATTTTGAAAATTTTTTGAGAAAAACTCAAACCAAACAATTTTTTAGAAATTTTTTTCTAAAACTCATCTCCCAAATGCAAACCAAACATACCCAGAATCTTTGACTTTTTGATATGAATTGTTGACTTTTTGGCTCTTTTAGTAACTTTTTGACTAAACCGGTTACGAGGCCAGTTAACATTTGGGACATGTATTTTATTTATTACTTTTTGAAAATATCTTTGAAACCAACATGGTTGTTTTTTATGCAAAAAAATTATATATATGTTTATGTACCCAAGTTAAGAATAAATATTGCATATACCAATTATTTTAAATGGTGTCCTTAATTAAAAAATTATATGTACATAAATCAAATTAGGTGGATGTCATTTAATGTCACTTTACCATGTACTTCTTAATTGGGTAAATTACAAATACACCTCTTGAGATTTGATGATTTATTAACATCATTAAATTACAAATGTTTCTAACATCATTAAAAACTGTTAATTGACTTGATGATTTATTAATAAAATAGGCGATTTGTTATGAAATTAGAAACCTTATGGGGTAGAATGTAATTTTCAAAACCACAGGGAGCGATTCGTATTTTAATTAAATCTCAGGGAGTGTATTTGTAATTTACCCTTCTTAATTTTATAATGAAAAAGAAAATAGTGTCCACCTGGTTTAATTTATATTTTTTTATTTCAACCTGACGCGGGTAGGCCCATAAAGGCCATTACCCACTATGAACAATCCAAGCCTACCACTTAGAGCCCAATACATAACCCAACTGATAAGGCCCAGCATAGCTGGAAGTCAACATGACTTGAAGGACCAACGATATTCAGACACGTGGCAGGTAAAGGGCAAGCCACATCAGCAGACAAAGATCTGCAAAGTTATTGCCACTGCACATCGCCATTAATGCAGCCCCTCGCAGCATTTATTACAATAACACCTCTCCGTCGGGACAGCACCCCCTCACCTTGAACAAGGTAAGCTACAGTGTAGACTTTTGGCCAAGGTGACAAGTCGGAAGGGACAATGAAATGATTACCAAAGGATATAAGCAGACGTTGAAAACAAAAAGAAGGTTAAGCTTTTCTATCTCTAATCTATCTATATACTCCACTTCTCTCTTTAACTTGCTCGTCGGAGGGTTCGCTGGGGGACTCCCCGTTCCCCGTTGAACTCTTGTACAGGTTCCTTGCTGGGCTCGACCATTCCGATACTGGTTGGAGAAGCATGGACCAGTCCAATCCATTCCATCTTGAACCCGTTATATCATAATTGCATCATCAGTTGGCGTCGTCTGTGGGAACGCTCTACTCCGTGCACCAGTTGTGCTCATTGTCGCCGGAGACCCTGTCCCAATAACCCTTTCCTGCTACCCATCAAAGTGTATGGTCACGACTAGATCCATGGGTTCTCACCAAAATGCTGCCGACCACCAAACCGACCCCCCTAATCCAAACAACCCACCACAATATTTCATCGAGCTTACCAACAGCATTAACCGCATGGCCGAGCAAAACCAAGCCCTGATAAATGCCCTACTCCAAAGAAACCTTCCTATGCCTCATCTACCACCTCCAGATATTCCGCCCAACCAAGAACGAGTCCTAAGCCATACTATCCCACAGCCCTATCCACCCAACTCGGAAGGCTTGCAACCTCCTCTTCCTAATATAAACCCACCACCCCGACCCCCGCATCCATCGGTCCAGGCACCAACCCCTGAAGGGAAAGCCAGTAGCGTCCAACCCCCGCTGCTTTCCGGTGGTGACAACATCCCTCTCTGGGATGCAGAAATCCGAGCTATGAAGCTCCAACTCCAAGGAGTCATGCAGAACATCCAGCATAAACCCTCTACCACAGCAAACTCACCATTTGTCGCCTCCATCCGGGACAAACCTCTCCCTCCTAAGTTCAAAATGCCCACCATCGACTCTTTCGACGGTACAACAGACCCAGTCGATCACTTGGAGACCTACAGAACTCTTATGATCCTCCATGCATTCCCCAACGAGATCATGTGTCGGGCTTTCCCCGTAACACTCAAGGGGTCGGCCCGACTTTTTTAGTCAACTCCTAGCAGACTCTGTCTCCACTTTCTAGCACCTCAGTGACTCCTTCCTCAGCCATTTTATAGGAGCCCAACACCAGCGACGACCAGCAACCCAACTCCTCAATATCCGTCTGACCGAGGGGGAGTCAGTGCGCAGTTTTGTTACCCGCTTCAACACTGAAGCCTTGCAAGTAGCGGAAAACGATGACAAGGTCATCCTTACGGCTTTCATGGCCGACCTACGGTCATCTGATTTCCTTTTCTCCCTCTCAAAAAACCCCCCGACCTCCATGGCAGCCCTACTCTCCAAAGCCCAAAAATACATAAACGCCGAAGATTCCCTAGCCGGCCGCCAAGACCCTACAGCAAAAAACCCGACCCCCCGAGAAAAGCGAAAAAACCCAAAAGCCAAAAACACCTAGTACAATACCCAAACACCACATTATACCGACCGACCCCCCTGAGCTGACCGGTCGGCACCAGTCCGACCTCCCGGTCGGTTCGAGCGGTACACACCCCTTAATTCCCCTATGGAACAAGTCCTCAACCAGATCCAACGGGACTACCCCCTCAAATGGCCCCAACCATCAAGAACCCCTTCTAATCGGAAAGACCAATCCAAATACTATCGTTTTCACTAGGACCACGGCTATAATACCGATGAGTGTGTTAACCTCAAGGACCAGGTCGAAACCTTAATACGTCAGGGACGTCTTAGCCGGTTCACGGACACCCGCCCCCAGCAGAGACAAAGGACTGAGCCCACCAGAAACACCCGCCGGCGCACCCCTCCCCGACAGCCAGCCCAACCAAATCAAGGCCATGATCGCCCTCCAGAGCAACCTCGGGCACAGGGTAATCCCGCCTCACCTATTGGAGAAATCAGAGTTATTTCTGGCAGGCTTGCTTGTAGAGGACCATCCCGCTCGGCTCAGCGGGCAGAACTCAGGAAAATAAGGCAAGGCTCAGACAAAGAGGTTGCCACATTGGACCGGCCTTCCAAACAGTCTAGGTAGTGGACCGAGCCTATCACCTTTATGGACGCCGACTGCACAGGCATTCGTTATCCCCATGACGACCCCCTCGTCATTTCAGCTCTCATCTCTAACTACAAGGTTAGACGGGTCCTCGTAGACAACGGCAGCTCTTCAGACATCATCTTCCTCAACTGCTTCCGCCAGCTCAAGATTGGAGAAGAAAGTCTGTCCCCTCTCCAAACCCCCTTGGTCGGTTTCACTGGTGACCGGGTGACCTCCATCGGCTCCATCGATCTTCCCATCACAATCGGCGAGTACCCACGCCAGACCACCAAGCTGCTCACCTTCCTTGTTGTCGACTGCCCCTCTGCCTACAACATCATCCTTGGCCGCACCGCCCTAAATGTCTTTCAAGCTATTACATCAACTTATCACCTCGCCATCAAGTTCCCCACCGATCTGGGGGTCGGGACAGTGAGGGGGGAGCAGATCGTGGCCAGGGAATGTTATGTCGCCTCACTCAAAGAAGTGAAGCCGAAAGAGGCTATGATCATCGAAGGACTCGATGTTAGAGACGAAAACGAGCTTGTTAGGGGGGAACCAGTGGAAGAACTTAACGAAGTCCCCATCGATCCCGCCAACCCAGCAAAAACTGCCAAGATGGGCAGCCAACTATCCCCCCAAGCAAAGGCCGACCTTATTGCCCTCCTGATCGAGCACAACGATATATTTGCCTGGACCCACTCAGACATGCCGGGTATTGACCCCTCATTCATAACCCACCGCCTTAGCATTGAACCCCATTTCCGACCTTACCGCCAGAAGCAGCGCATCTTTCATCCGGAGCGCAACACTCTCATTACCGCGGAGGTCGACAAGCTCCTTGAGGCACAATTCATCAAAAACGTGGACTACCCTAGATGGTTGTCAAACGTCGTCCTGGTCCGTAAGAACAATGGTAAATGGCGACTCTGTGTCGACTACTCCGACCTCAACCGAGCTTGCCCCAAAGACAACTATTCTCTCCCCCGCATAGATCTGCTGGTTGACGCCACGGCCGGTCATCAAATGCTCAGCTTCATGGATGCCTTCTCTAGGTACAACCAAATTTTGATGCACCCATCTGATCAGGAACACACCTCCTTCATTACCGACCGAGGTACCTACTATTACCGTGTGATGCCATTTAGACTGAAAAATGCTGGGGCCACCTACCAACAGTTGGTCAATGCTGTCTTCCATCATCAGATAGGTCGGAATATGGAAGTATATGTCGATGACATGCTAGTCAAGAGCAAACTCTCCGCTGATCATCTGACCGACCTGTGAGAGACCTTCGCCACCCTACGAAAGTACCAAATGAAGCTCAACCCAGAGAAGTGCACCTTCAGCGTAGGATCTGGGGAATTTTTGGGTTTCATGGTCAGTCAGCGGGGCATTGAAGCCAAACCTGAAAAGATAAAGGCCTTGATTGAAATGCAGTCACCCAGAATGGTTAAGGAGGTTCAAAGACTCACTGGCCGAGTTGCCGCCCTCAACCGCTTCATTTCCCGCGCAACGGATAAGTGTCTCCCCTTCTTCAAAGTTCTTCAGCAAACTTTTGAATGGAAGACCGAATCCGAAGAGGCTTTTCAGCAGTTGAAACAGTGCATAGCCAACCCCCCCTCCTTTCACAGGCAATCATGGGCGAACCCCTATTCCTCTATTTAGCCGTGTCAAGCACCGCAGTCAGTGCAGCTCTTATCAAAGAAGACGGCTCAGTTCAACGGCCGGTCTACTACATCAGTCGGGCTCTTAGGGGAGCGGAGCAGAATTACCCACTGTTAGAAAAATTGTCCTTGGCCTTGGTCACCGCCTCCAGACGACTCCGTCCTTACTTCCAAGCCCATTCAATAGTGGTCCTCACCGACCAACCCTTGAAGAAGGTAATGCAGCAACCAGAACTCTCCGGCAGACTCATGTAGTGGTCAGTGGAACTCAGCCAGTTCGACATCTCCTACTGGCCTCGAACAGCGATTAAGGGGCAGGTTGTCGCCGATTTCATCTTGGAATTCACTAATCCTACCCCAACCACGGCCCCTCCACCCCTACCAACCCCTACCGACCTAGAAGACCCTCACTCTTGGACTCTCAACGTCGACGGATCATCCCGCAGGGAAGGTAGTGGGGCCGGTCTCATCCTCACCGCCCTTAAGGGTGGTTATTTCAAATGTGCTCTCTGTTTCTTGTTCGAGGCCAGTAACAACGAGGCCGAATATGAGGCATTGATAGCAGGTCTCCGCCTAGCCAGGGATATTGGTGTCAGCCACATCCGGGTGTTCAGCAACTCCGAGCTCATTGTCGGACAAATTACGGGGGAATTCGATGCCAAGGACGACACAATGCGGGCTTATAGGGATCTTGCCCTCCCCCTTGCTCGCCCCCTTGCTCGCCTCTTCAATACTTTCCACATCCAGCACATCCCTCAGGTGGAAAACTCCAAGGCAGATAAGATGGCTCAATTAGCCTCTGCAGACTAGTCAGATCTCAACCACAATGTCCGCCTCGAATACCTAACCCACCCTGCCATATCCCCAGACCAGCAAGCGGTCCACTTCCTCCAAAATGACCCTATCCCCTGGGCGTCCAACATCTTTCTATTTTTGACAACAGGGGAACTACCAGATGACCAACAACAAGCCGCCAAAGTCAGGGTCCGGTCATCTAACTACATCCTTGTCGATGGTCTTCTATACAAGAGGGGCTTTTCACGACCATACCTCAGATGCCTCAATCTTGCTCAGGCGACTTACGTGATGAGAGAAATCCATGAAGGCGTATGTAGCAATCATTCAGGTGGTAGGTCCCTAGCCTACAAAATACTTCGCACTGGTTATTTCTGGCCCACTCTCAATCAAGATGCAACAGATTTCGTGCTCAAATGTGATAAGTGCCAACGCTTTGCCAACATCCCCCATGCTCCTCCCACAGAATTGATCACACTCTGCAGTCCTTACCCGTTCACTAAGTGAGGAATTGACCTGGTCAGCCCATTGCCCACGGTCCGAGGCCAAACCAAATTCGCCATTGTCGCCATCGATTACTTCACTAAATGGGTGGAAGCAGAATCCCTTGCCACAATTACCGAGCGGAACACAACCAGATTCATCTGGCAATCGATCATCTGCAGATTTGGCATTCTTCAAGCCATCGTCTCAGACAACGGTAGACAATCCCCCTTTCGCTTAACATATGGCGCTGAGGCGGTCATCCTAGTGGAAGTCGGCTTTCCTATCCCAAGGGTTCTACATCCGAATCCAGAATTGATTGAAGAACTACGTCGGGCAGACTTGGACCTAATTGAAGAGCTCCGAGAAACCACTGCGGTCAGACGGGCCTCATACCAACAGAAAATGAGAACACACTACAACCGCAGAGTCAGACCGAGGGAATTCGCCGTGGGGGACCTTATTTTGCGAGAAGTAACTCTTGCCACCAAAAATCCGACTGAGGGCAAACTGGCAGCCAAGTGGGAGGGACCTTACGTTGTGAAAGCCAGACCACGACCAGGCACTTACCGACTTCAGGACATGGAAGGTCAATACCTCCCCCATCCTTGGAACGCTGAGCATTTGAAGCGCTATTTTCAGTAAAAGTTGTATTCTTATTGCCCACTTGCTGTATGTTCTTTTTGATAATCTGCACACTTGAATATTCTCGTTTTCCTCTCATATGGTGTAAACTTATGTTCCAATGGGCTACACTTTATATGACAGCAAGCTTACATTCCAAATATGTGTGTGATCTTTCAAATAATGCTTTGATTGCAGCCTCAGCCAGACTGAGCATCAAAGCCTCAGCCAGCATGAGCATAAAAGCCTCGGCCAGACCGAGCATACAAAGCCTCAGCCAGACTGAGCGTAAAAGCCTCGGCCAGACTGAGCATACAAAGCCTCAGCCAGACTGAGTGTAAAAGCCTCGGCCAGACCGAGCATGCAAAGCCTCAGCCAAACTGAGCATAAAAGCCTCAACCAAACTGAGCATAAAAGCCTCGGCCAGACCGAGCATACAAAGCCTCAGCCAGACTCAGCATAAAAGCCTCGGCCAAACTGAGCATCAATGCCTCGGCCAAATCGAGCATACAAAGCCTCAGCCAAACCGAGTATCAATGCCTCAGCCAGACCGAGCATGACATGTTTCAGCCAAACTGAGCGTAAAGGCCTCGGCCAGACCGAGCCTATACAGCCTCAGCCAGACTGAGTTACTTCAAGCTACTAAATTACTTGCAGAGTCAGTTAATCATAGCTTAACCCCAACTGAGCACGCATACAGAGCTTAGTCAAGGCCTCTCATGCAAACTTCATGCTTGTGGCGTTAGTAGGCACACTTAGTCAAAATTCCAGGTCCATGTTTTTACACCACCCTTCACTTAGTCGAATTCCAAATTCATCTTTTATTTACCAACACTTTTGCAACATGATTTACAACTCCATTTTTGGGCATCATGTGAAACTTCACATCTTTGACTTTCTTACATATTTCCTTTACAAGTCAGATTATTTTCTTACTCTTCAACTTTTGCAAGTCAGCCTCTTTCCTTACAAATCAAGCCTAACTTAAGTAAAGACAGCAGTGTGATGGAGTTTTTATTACAAGTTCAACTTCACTTTGCATTGAGTTTTTCTTACATTCACTCTGCATTGAACTTTTCTTACAAGTCAAACCCCACTTTACATTGAATTTTCCTTACAGTTACTCTGCATTGAGGTGCACAAACAAATACAATAGCATGAAAAACACGACTCAACATCTTATTTATTCACAAACTTGTACATAAGTTTATTACAGCCATTCCCAAAAAAAAAAAAACAAAAACAAAAACAAAAACAAAAAAAAACAAAAAACAAAACCAAACAACAACAACAAAAACTTTTACATATTCTCTCCGCTCCACTCACTCCTCTTCTTCACTTGAGGCAAGATCCTTCTCTTCAATGCCCTCATCCAGAGGGGTCTGGGCCACGTCGTCTTCGTCGATTCTAACACTGCTAAGGTCCAAGTCTGGGAACACTTCTTCAGCCTTCCACTTGAACATCTTCCAGCCACTGTCCCAGAACTCAGCCATTTCGTGTTTGTAGAAGTTCGACCGCTGGAAGCTCTCAATAACTTCTGCTTCAGTCATGCCCCCAGCGATCGTTCCCGACGGGCCCGCCCCCCCAGACACCTCCCTTGCCAAGTTGCTGGCGACCACGGCATTGACTGCCATCTAAAAGTAAGCAGACCCCTTGAATTGCTCTACTGCTGCAACGCACAGATCGGGGTATGATGCCCTTTCACTGCCTTGGTTTTTTCTTCCTCCAACTCCTTCTGCAATCTTGCCTTCTCCTCCATTGCCCTACCACGCTCATCCTCCAGCTCCTTCTGCAGCCCAGCAATCTTTAAGTCTGCTTCATCCTTCTCTTTGATCTATTAGGCGCGCAGCTCTTCATTATTGATCATAGCTTCTTCAAACCGCTCGGTGGTGATCATGCAGGCATTTTGAGCATCCCCAGCTTCTTCGGCTCGCCAGCCAGCTGGAACTCGAGCGACACTACCTTGCGGCGTTCGTCCTCTAGCTCCAACTTGACCGCAAGTAGCTCAGCCTGGGCACGGTAGCTTGCGGCGTTCCTCGCCTTTTTCGCCTCTTCCAGCCCCCTGGCACACGCACTCCGCTCTCCCTCGTGAAACTTTCAAGTTGGGCCTCCACCTGCCCCAACTTCTCTCTCTCCCTCCTCCATTCGCCCTTCGCCACCGCTGCCTTATTCAACAGGGCTCCTACTAAAGCAGCCGCCTCCATTTGGGCTGAGCACAACCCCTTCATCAGCTCAGCCTCAGTATAACCAGCCACCGAGCCGACGGCTGCGTCTTCCACTACTCCCAAGAGGCGGTCTGCCGCCATTCTGGCCTCTTTCCCCTCCCCTTCCACTCGCCCAGACACCGCAGGGACGTGGTACAAGGCGGTCTTCAACACATGCCTCTCTCCCTCTCCTTGGGGTGCCAGACCCTCCTGTGGTTGTGGCTCTTCCCTTGGCTCTACCCTCGGCTCAGCGCCGACCCCATCACTCTGCATTTGCCCACCAAGGCCAGTCGCCCCACCCTCTCCCTCTTTGGCCTCCCCCTCCAACCCCATTTCAGGGGTCCCCTCTACCTCCCTCGCCAAGGGAGCCTGCTCCGTTATCGCCTCCTTCCTCCTCTTCAAGGCAGGCTCCCCCTCACTCCTCATCAATCTCTTCTTCCTTTTTACCACACCTCCCATCTCCTCGTATGCTCTCTCCTTCAAAGGATCAACTGGGGGCGGTTGTAACGCCCTCAAAATAATAACAATAAACCCATCAGATAAAACATGCATTTACATATAAATTAACCACACTCTTATATTCATTAGAGTTCCGTTAAATAAATATTACATGTTAACCTCATAACAAAATGCCCTACGGGCTTACAGCTTTCCAAGTTAACACTTGGTTACAACAAAGAGTTCTAACTCGTTTACACATTAAGCCCTTGGCTTGAAGTTACATGTAATACATCAAAAGTAAAACAACTACACTATGCCCGCCTCAAGCCTCCCGAACTATGTCCTTGGAGGTGGCATGCTTCCTGCACCTGAAAATGATATTCCCATATAGGGTGAGCCACAGCCCAGTAGAAATACACTAAACCAACCATGGACAAGGACTAAAACATTAGCAATTGATAGTTGGTTCTTGTGCATCGTCTTTGAAGGTGAATGTGGTGAATGTCACCTTCTACCTTTCTGTCCAAGGTAGCGCGGAAAAATTTTTCTCCATATCTCTGACCCAAAGCTTCCACCACCAGTGGATTTGTACTGCTGGTGAATATGGTAGGTTTCAAGTCCTGGAATTGTTTTATAGTAATTGGCTCTTCTCGTCGTTCAAGCAATCCGCTATTAATGTTGGTTTGTAGGGCTCGTAGAAAACTAGTAACTGCTCTTTTCATGATTTGCTCTATTGGATCAGTACCACTGACCGATGATCCAGTTCCATTTCCATCATTAGCTATTACTACAAGGTGAAAACGGTTAGTGAACTCTCCCCCCCTTTTTTTGAACCACTTAGTATACATTTAATTATCTATGATTCATAAGATACTATAGCAGTACATATCACGATATCATATCTATGATTCACAAGATACTATAACAGTACATATATCATTTTTACTTATGCAAAAGAAAACATATTAGTACAATGTACTTAAAATACAGTCAAGAGTTAGTGTCTAATCCTATTAATACAAAAACAGAAGGATTAGACTAATCATGGTCAAGTCACAAAAAAAAAAAAAAGAAATCTCCTGGTCAAATGTCTAGAAGGGACTATTAGGCCACCATGAGAATTGGTTCTGGAAAACTGGCCCATGAAATAACACCGCGAACTCACTCTGCATGAGGGGCTCAAACTTCCACCCATTGAGCTCTACTCCAAAGCACCACCATACTACCCGGACCATGTAGATAGGAATATCGTGATCATAACCCCAAAACTCCCGTCCGGTAATCCACACCGGTATCTCCAAGTATCACCGTCAGTGAAGTTCACAGCTGGGGTCTGGACAACGTGTTGTGGAGGATATGTCGTAGTGCAAATGTGGCTGCTAGGATATGCATGTTCTCTCATCTCCGCAAAGCCTAAGGGTAGAGGTGCGACCAAAAAATGCGGCCGTCCTAGGTCCGGAGCAAGACTAACAACGTGGGTCAGCCCTATGTACCTCTCACGAGTATTGCCTTGGCTAAACCTCCAAAATAAGAAATCCTCATTGGAGTCGGCCTACAAATACATGGGTCGCCCCATGAGTCGATCAAGTGTTGGGTGGGCTTGCCTGACAAGACTCTTTGAATCACCCAAGCCTTCTAATAAGTTCTGAATAAGATGAGCTCCTAGGGGTTTGAACCAAAATAATTCCATTAGGTTTGCCATTCCTACACCACAGAAAAACTTAGCCCATAAATATTTATAACACAGTTTACTTGTGTGAGGCAATTTAATTAATTTTTTTTTTTTGGAAAAAATATACCATAATAATAATATGAGGTTAAATTTATTTTTATTTTTTTGTGCCCAAAATCATTGCTCTGATACCACTTTTGTCACGACCCAAACCCGGTACCCAAAGGCTCGGCGTCGCAACAAGATAAAAATAAAATAATTCTAATAATTTTGTAATCGTAGCGTAAGCGGATAAATTAAATAAATTAAAATAAAATAATTGGGTACTAAATGTTTATTAAAAAGAAACAAACAATCATTTGGGCTTTTATTTTATTCCAGGTGTCCAATTAGAAATACAGATAGTACCAAAAAAAAAAAATACTGTGGTGTATCCCCCATCTTGATCCTGCTAAATCTCGTCACCTGAAAGAAGTAAAAGCTTTAAGCACATAGCATAGTAAGAAATATTGTACAATGAGTATAGGGGCACAAAATAGCCATGGATGGTTATTTAAGCTAAAACATTAACATAATTTAAGTTAAATAAACAAATTAATTGAGTGGCAGAAACTGAAATACAGAAATTACATAAATAACTATAACCATGATACAGGACAGAACAGAACATGGGTCACTAGAGTGACAATCAGAACAAGGGTCAATGGCTTTATGACAAACAGAGGACCATAAGGTAGTCAAACAGGGGCCAATGGTTTATTTAAATCCCCCAAGGTGTGGGACTCCCGTGGTGGTACTTACAGAACATAATTGTTTATAAAATCTTTGTCAAATAATTTCTAAAATTTAAACAAATATATCTATGAGTTTCAATTTAAGTAAATAAAGTTCAGAAAATAATCCACGTAATTGAAATATTAACATACCATAAAATATAAATTATATAAAATAAATTGTCGTAACTCAAAACATTCGTTAAATATATTATGATAGCTTAAGGTATAATATAACTCACCTTAAGATTGATCCTTAACTTTGAGTTTTCTACTACAACTCCCAACTATACTCTCTCACTTCTCGAAGCTCATTGGTATCTCACTACAAATGGGTTCTAATTTCTCGTCCTTACTTTTTCAAAGCTTGCTGCATTGATACTTCACTATTTATAGGCCTATTGTCTTGCTTGCTACGCAAGTCCTAAGCTCTATGATTGCCACGTTGCTCCCTTTCTCGACCACGTTTTTACTTTATTGGTTAGGAGAGGTGATGCCACCTGTATTATTACCCCATGAATTTGTCCAAGAGCCACTAACCCCTTGTCCTTTTTACCAGCTACTAAATCCTTGACCTTTTTACCATTCTAAGAGTTATTACTCTTCGGTAAAGTTGTGTTTTTTTTTAATAATTATTTTATTTTATTATTATTATTTTTTTATGATTATTAACTAGGTTCACGTCCAAAAATCTCACCACCAAACTATACAACATCACTTACTACTTACTCAAATATTTTATTTTATTTTATTGTTTTTAAACCACAAGCTTCTACTAATGCACTTTTTTTTTGTTATAATAAGGAATTCTATTTATTAATTACTCATTATTTATTTATTATTTCTTTTTCTTTCTTTCTTTTTGGTATATATATATATATATATATATTGCCTACTTATGAGTGATTGATATCATCACGGTATTGAATTAAATTAAAAATTCGAATGTCACATAAACTCACAAGAAAGAACTTACTGCTCACAGTATATCACACATAAAAACATACCTTAGACCCACGAGGGTGCCTCATTTTTATAATGATCAGTGTCCAACTTCTCGCAGAAGTCTTACTTCATGGGACTCTATCCTTTACAAAGATAATATCTATCACAACTCACACCATTCAGATTAAGATGAATTTCATCAATAGTCCCATCTTTATCCAAATAGGTAGTTTGATGTCATCTAGGCCTCTAGTCCTCTATTCAAATGTCTCAGATTCCAGTATTCCCGCAAAATACCTCGGTAGTGTCTTAAACATCTCGGCAAACATGATCTGGCCACGTGTCACCTTGGTTGAAATCTCGGCGTCATCTTAGCCACGTGGCGTCATCTCAAAATACTTCCCTACAACTGACCCCTAGGTTCTATTACCTTGGCAACCTGAGGTAATGGAACCTACATTGTTTCAGCTTCCAACATACTAGAGATACTCTTCTGACCAAGATTATGACTCAACGGCGTATCGAAACAAGGACTCAAATGTCCACTCGTCAAGAATCAAGAATCAAAAACCAAAAACCATCATGTTCTATCTCATCCAGGTTCAACATCTCGACAGAGATCACATTACTAGTAGATATCATGACTTGCTAGTTCAAAAACATCAAGATCCCAATATCAACTCATTAGGAACCAAGAACAAACAAGTTCTATCCCATCCAAATTCAACATCTCAACCAAGATCAACATCTCAACTGAAATTATTATCTCAACCAAGATCAACATCTCAATCGAGATCATCATGTCAACCAAGATCAATCATCTCACATCTCCCAAGAAACTTGAATCATTACAATCTGTCACCTTTTTCTATTCCAACAAAACCTTTTCACTTTCCCATTTTGTTTTTCTCTGTGTCCTCAGACTCTCTCTCTCTCTCTCTCTCTCTCTCTCTCTCTCTCTCTTGGCCTCTGCAAAACCATCATCGCTGTTCTTGAAGCATTCATTACTATGAATACTTCATTTGTGCCCAAGGTTCAAACTCAACCAACTGAACCAAACTAGCAGCCAAGCATTTCATTAGCCACTCCACGCATCAACCCACCATCTCAATAGTAGTGCAAACGCCGACATAATGACAATCTTGCAGCTAGAACCAGGAACATGAAACACCAAGGTCCTAAGCTCCCAGCCTTAGACCTTGATAATCCTCCAATCGCCCTATCTGTAAGTAACCAACGTCGTGACCAATAACGACATGTCTTGCCGAACTCCTGCCATAGAAGACCTTCTTGCTGACATCTCTAATGTCATAATTGTGCAATCCACTCCATCATAGTCAATCCAACATGCTCATGCCTCTACCAACTCAATATCTCGGAAAAGAAGTACATGAAGCAAGACGACCAAGTTACAGCAAGGAGCAGACACCAAGGCCTACTCTAAGGGGGCAGGCCGATGCACGGGATGCGTACAAAACACAAGTCAACATGGCTTGCAACAAAGGCTACTATCTCGGCTGGATGATAGCCCTCAAAAAGCTGTTTGTCCCCGAGGACTCACCCCTCTGTGACATCGGTCAACTCAATGTCCCTTTCCCTCCATCTCCCAATCAATCTGAAGATAAGGCTAAGGAAACAGAAGAGGCTAAAGACAAGAAAGACGTCGAGGCCAAGGTTGTAGAGAAAGAATCTGAAACTGCTACTGGGGCCAAGTCCCTTACTCTAAATGATCAAGTCCAGGACTTGACTGAGGAGGATGAGGATGAGGTCTCCAAGAGCACCTTACCAAAGAAGGCCAACACTTCTAAAACTAAAATCACGGCCGTTGCAAAGAGCCTGGACCA
Source organism: Camellia sinensis (assembly GCF_004153795.1). Taxonomy (NCBI): domain Eukaryota; kingdom Viridiplantae; phylum Streptophyta; class Magnoliopsida; order Ericales; family Theaceae; genus Camellia; species Camellia sinensis. Next base: position 44,138 of record NW_021026579.1, read on the forward strand.
GACTCTTTTGGAAATCAACGATGAAATCGCAGCCGAGAAGTCTACCAAGCTGTCTGTCGAGACCGAAATAATGCCAACAGCTGAGGTTGAACAATCTGAGATCAATGCACAAGATCTTAGTACTTAGGAATTTTTCTTTCCATTGTACTTTTTTCTTTGTAGTTGTATTTTTTTCTCTATTTCAAACAGTATCTGTTTTGTCGGGCCGATGTGTCTGTTTATGTACTTGAACAAGCTGTCTCTTTTTCAATACAAGTCTTCTCTTTTCTTCTAAGTGTTGAATATTGCTTTCATGCGTGCTTTATATATCTTCTATGTGCCTTGTATATTTTTTTTCGTACTTAGAATTTTTCTTCTTCCCAAGTTTGACAACTTAGTTCCTCAACTTAGATTCCAGGACCTCGAATACATCCAAATCTCGAGAGACAACTCTTGTTAATTATCTTGGCCGAATTGTACTTGTAACATTTTTTCATCAATTTTTTACAAATGCTATTTTTTTACTTGTACTTGTTATTTTCTGGCAAGACTTCACCCTTCTAAGTCTAACAACCTGGTTGGGTATCTTGGACAATTACACTTCGGGTACAGTACAGTTTCTCTTTTTATTTTCGTTGGAATTGAAACGTCCGGGAATGGTTTCCTAGTTCTTATTTCGTTTGGTGTTGAATTTCGGTTGTTCCGGAGGGTGCGCGGGTGAGTCCGGGGTGCCCGGGGGCAAAGTTGAATTTTGGGCTGCTGGGCTAGGGCCGCACGTGCGGGGCCCCAAGCCGCACGTGCGGAATTGGGCCGCTCGTACAGTGGCAAAGGCCGCACGAGCGGTGGAGGCTGCCACCCAGAATTTGCATACTATCTAAGGGCACTAGAGCAACGGAGGTGGGCCCCACGAGCGGCGGAGGTGGGCGCTCGAGCGATGGGGAAGGCCGCACGAGCGGCCAACTGGACAGCCCGTGCCCTGTTTTCTTATAACGTTTTGGTCTGAATTTAGCACCCATTTTACTCATCTCCCCCTCACTCTAAAACCTATATTTCTCCCCATTCTCTCTAGAAAAACACCTCAAACATCTAAAACTCTTTGATTTTGCTAATCTTGGGTCAAGATCTTCATCATCTCTCTCAAGATCTTGAAGATTCTAAGCTAGGGCTTCATTGGGTGGAGGAAAATCCAAGGCTCTCTCTCATCTTCTAACTCTAGGGTTTCATCTTGTTCTTCACCACGCTTGAGGTAGGGTTTTCCTTTGAGTTATATTTGTATTTATGCAAGTTTTGATGGATTTTTGTTGAACTCTTCCTTGTATTTCAAAAATGGGGATTGGGCTCAAGACATTGTTGATTTTGTTTGAAGAAAAACTCATTTTGCATTCTTTTGAAAGCTTTTTGTGAAATGTTGATCCACATGGGTTGAAATGGAGCTATATTGTGAGTTTCTTTTTTTTAAGAAATGAAGAATGTTAGGGTTTGATGAAAACCTAGAAATTTTTGGGGCTTTTCTTAAATAACAAGGGTTGAGGACCTATGTTGAGATTATATATATAATTATGTATGTTGCTTGTGTATTGTTGGGTGTCATGTTAGGCAAGAGAATGAGAATTGTTTGCTTTACACTATTGTGTATATAGAAGTTGATGAGAAATTTTCTTGATACCGTAATTTGTTGAGATTGGGGGTGAAACATTTATGTGATGAAATGGCTTAAATAAATTTAAATGTTGAAAGAGCATGAAATTTGGCTATATGTTATCATGATTAAATAAATGACAAATTCTTGGTTTGATGGAATGGCATGGAAAAGAGAAAATGGAGATTATGAACCTCTATGGAAGGTAAATCTTGGTTTAATTTATATAGAGAAACATGAAGTATTATAGTTGATTATTGCATTGACATCATGGGTATTATGCATATCATGGAAATTAGCTTTGAAAAAGAAATTGGAACTTCTCTTGTGAATGTAATATTGTGATTTAAATGTTGGAAACGTGATGGGGGTAAATACGATGGTAAGACCAGCTAGGGGTGTAGATGAATTTGATAAGTTAGCCTGAGTGTCCATGGTGAAAGACCAGAAACCTGCGCGGATAGGTGTCGAGCCTTCCCGTTAATACCGGTAAAAATGGCAATTTGGTAGTACTCGTAGAGTCTACTTGCAGACACCAGCGTAGAGATTACCAGTGTTGTATTTCCCGCCCCTCCTTATGATTTAAGAATTTGAAGTTCAGAAATTAACGAGATTGTAAAATGTTTATTAAAAGCGTTATAATTTTTAAGAAATGCATGACATGAGATTATCTTCAAATGACATGGCATAACATATGCATTCACATTAATTGCTATGAATCTTGCATAAATGTACATACTTTGTTAAGGTTTCTCTACTGGGCTTTATGCTTACCCTTATGGATTTTGGTGCAGGTAAAGATGTGGTGCTCCTGCCGAATTGAGGGCGTGGAAATGTTTTGAGAAGAGTAGTGTGCTCTTTATTTTGTTGTGATTATCTGTAAAGTGAAGGGCTATTTTTGGTATGGGTCAGAGAGACCACTTTTGTGTAGCAGGCTTAAGTCTCGAAAGTTGTAGCTCATAACATGCTATAGATTTAGGTTTTCTTTTATTTCGTTGAATGTATACCGCATGTGGGACCTTGTATTAAACCTTTTTAATCAAATTTGGAAAGACTGAAGGATTATTGTAATATCTGGTGAATGTTCATTAATGTGGGTAGTTCATGTTGAAATATTTTCGGGGCGTTACAACTTGGTATCAGAGCTACCGGGTTTGAATACTTGGGGCTCGCAGGAAATGGTCGTTGTACCACAATGGGTTCATTTCGCATGATTAGGAAATGTTTTGTTTTTGTTTTGATTATGTGATAGCATGCTTATGTGACTATGTGGGTATGGGATTAGACTTTTGAGATGTTGTTTGCGCCTATTAGATTCCTTGAGGTCTTATTAGAAGGGTACATGATCAATACTCATTATACTAAGAATTCTTGGTTTCTCATGGGACGAATTTCATCACTAAAGGATAATTCGTATGTGCTAATGTGACTACGTGTTTATGTGCAGTGAATTAAATTATTGTGTGATAGGATATGTGTAAATCGTTATAGTTTAACGTGTGAGGCAAATTGTGAGCACATTTGGAATTATGTACTAAATTATTTATCTTGTTCTTCAAATAAGATGTCAGGAAGAGTTCGAACTCGAGGAGGTAGGGGTGGAAGGCGAGGTCGAGGTCACTGGGGTGTATATGAGGTACCGGTCCAAGAGGTCCCAGTACAAGAAGAGAGTTTAGGCCAAGCTGACATGGCCGAACAAGTGGGGTAAGCGGGTGCCGGGGCAAGCGAGCCAAGCCGCAATGTGGACTCTAGCCCAGGAGATGGCTGGGGCATTGAGAGAGTCTATGAACATTTTGAGGGCGGAGACCCAAACAAGAGAGAATGTTGTAGAGACTAGAGCTAGCTTCCTTACGAGAGAGTTCTTACAGGCCAAGCCGGATGAGTTCCATGGTGGCCCTGATCCGAAGAAGACAGACGAATGGTTAGAACAAACGGTAAAGACTTTTGGGATGCTCCATATAGAGGATAGCGAGTTGAGGGTGACCCTTGCAAGTTACTATCTGAAGGGTGATGCGGGCTAATAGTGGAAATATGCCAAGGGCCGGATAGCACCGACATGGGAGGCATTTGTGGCGGCCTTCCAAGACAAGTATCTACCTCCTACGGCTAGGGAAAGGTTGAGGCAGGAGTTCAAGGACCTCAAGCAATTAAATATGTCTGTGGCCGAATTTGAAGCGGCATTTTCTAGTTTGTCCCGGTTTGCACCTGAATTGGTAGCAACGGAGGAATGCTGTTGCTTTGAGTGCGAGCAAAGGTTGAGGACGAAGATTCTGTTCAAGGTTGCTGGGAACATGATCCATGAGTATGATCGCCTTATGGAGGCGGCTGCACATGTGGAGATTATTGTGGAGGCCGAGGAGGAGAGACTTCGGAATTCGAGGTCTAGGGGCCAAAGGTCACAGGGGGACTTTAGGCCCAACAAGAAGAGTAAAAGTACCTTTTCATCCCAGTCTCAGCCACAGTAGCCTAGATCTACTTACCTTTTGCATAGTGCGGGCAATGGAAGAGTGCACCGAGTGGGTTTTCTTGCTTCAAGTGTGGCCAGCCGGGTCACAAGGCCTTTGCTTGTCCACAGAAGGGAGGAGGACAGCAGATGTTGCCATCGCCACCACCTAACCGATCTCAGAGTCAGTCCTAGAGTAGGGTTCAGGGGCCTACTTGCTTTCAGTGCGAGCAGTCAGGGCATATGAAGAGAGCTTGCCCTCAGTTGGGAGGCACGTCTGGCGCTTCAGGGTCTAGGCAGACACAAAGCCACCAACAGGCTCACTCAGCTCAGGCTTCACGAGTTCATCAAGGAGCCGCTTTGGCTCAGTTAGTACAGCAGGTCTATGCTCCGAGGGATGAGCAGGTTGAGCAGAGACCACAGGGGCACGTGTATGCAGTTACCGCGCCAGAGCACTTTCCAGGATCCTCGGTAGTAAGAGGTATTTTCATTGTGTGTAATTCTTTGGCCAGTGTGTTGATAGATACGGGTGGGTCTCATTCATTCATATCTACTGCATTCGCATCTGCATTGGGGTTAAAGATGGTACAGTTAGCGTCTCCACTCAGAGTTGAGTCATCTGTCGGGGGTACAGTTGACTTAGACCGGGGGTGTCATGATTGTGAGATAGAGGTTGCTGGGCATAAACTCCCGTTTGCTTTTGTGTTGTTAGACATGTCGAGTTTTGACGTTATTCTAGGCATGGATTGATTGTTTTCGGCGGAGGGTCACAGTGTACACTTCAGGTGGTGATTGTTTTTACTTCCTGGGAGACCGGGTTAATAGGGTCTTGTCGCCGGTATTTGATCCTCATAATAGGAATGAGCTTAGTGGTCTTCTTGCTACTCTTCTAGATAATGAGAGTGGCGGAACTCGAGTTGGGTTGCCAAGGGTAGTTTGTGAATACCTGGATGTGTTTCCCGAGGACCTTACTAGTTTGCCACCCCACCGCGAGATTGAGTTCACCATCGAATTAGTGCCTGGAACGGCACCAATTTCTATGGCACCGTATAGATTTGCACCCGCGGAGTTGCATGAGTTGAAGATTCAACTTCAAGAGCTTCTAGACAAGGGCTTCATTCACCCTAGTACGTCACCTTGGGGAGCGTCGACTCCTTTGCGAAGAAGAAGGATGGGTCACTACGGTTGTGTATTGACTATCGCAAATTGAATCGAGTTACTATCAAGAACAAATACCCTTTACCCAGAATAGATGACTTGTTTGATCAACTTAGAGGGTCTTGTTGTTTTTTGAAGATAGACTTGAGGTCCGGATACCATCAGTTGAGAGTCCGGGAAGAGGACATCCAGAAAACGGCCTTTCGTACGCGTTATGGCCACTATGAGTTCCTTGTTATGCCATTTAGGTTGACCAATGCACCGGTTTCTTTCATGGACCTGATGAACTGAATTTTTAGGGAGTACTTGGATCACTTTGTGGTCGTCTTTATGGACGACATTCTAATCTATTCAACTTCCAAGGAAGAACATGAGGCTCACTTGAGGGTAGTGCTTGATTTGCTTAGGAAGCATCAATTGTATGCCAAGTTTGAGAAGTACGAGTTTTGGCTCACCGAAGTGAAGTTTTTGGGTCATGTGGTGTCAAGGGAAGGGGTAACTGTAGATTCTTCGAAGATAGATTCCGTGCAAGATTGGGAACAACCTAAGAATGTTTTTGAGATCCGGAGCTTCTTGGGATTGGCGGGGAACTACCGGCGCTTTGTGAGGGACTTCTCTAGACTAGCCGCGCCTTTGACTAGGTTGACTAGAAAGGGGGTTAAGTTTGTGTGGAGTGAAGCCTGTGAAAAATTCTTCCAAGAGTTAAAAATTAGATTGACCACGACACCGGTGTTGATTATTCCGGAGAGGGGTTTGGGTTACACCGTCTATTGTGATGCATCTCGGGATGGGCTTGGTTGCGTTTTGATGCAAGAGGGAAAGGTCGTAGCGTATGGTTCACGTCAGTTGAAAATTCATGAAAAGAATTACCCAACCCACGACTTAGAGTTAGCCGCAGTGGTGTTTGCCTTGAAAATTTGGAGGCATTACTTGTATGGTGAGAAGTTTGAGGTTTTCTCCGACCATAAGAGCTTGAAATATTTGTTTTCCCAGAAAGATTTAAATCTAAGACAACGAAGGTGGATAGAGTTTTTAGAAGACTATGATTTTGAGTTACATTATTATCCGGGGAAGGCCAATATAGTGGCCGATGCCCTTAGCCGAAAAACCGTGAGTAGTTTGGCGAGTGTGGCCAGTCGAGGGTAGGTTATGTTAGGTGAAGTCGTCAAGTTTGAATTGTAATTGGGTGAATCCGAGGAAGGTGCAACACTGTTTAGTTTGAGTGCTCAACCTGTCTTGATTAGCAAAGTCATAAAGGCTCAACAAGGAGAATGGGGAGTAGAGTTAATTCGAGATAGAATCACCAATGGGAAGGAAGAGAAGGGTTTGAACATTCGCTCGGATCAGAGTGTACGTTACTTAGATCGCTTGTTTGTGCCTGAATCTTGTAAAGAGGAAGTGCTTCGGGAGTTCCGTCACTCACGCCTTGCGGTACATCCGAGAGGCACCAAAATGTATCGAAACCTTAGTCGTCAGTTTTGGTGGAGGGTATGAAGCAGGATGTCGCATCCTTTGTGTCCAAGTGCCTTACTTGTCAACAAGTGAAGGCCGAGCACCAGAGGCCAGTGGGTTTGTTACAACCCTTACCTATAGCCGAGTGGAAATGGGAACACATGACTATGGACTTCGTAGTTGGGCTTCCTAGAACGCAGCGGGGCAATGATGTCATTTGGGTAATTGTTGATAGGTTGACCAAGTCCACACACTTCATTCCTATGCGAACTAGCGACTTAGTTGAGCACTTGGCAGAGCTGTATGTTAGGGAGATAGTTTGGGTTCATGGGGTGCCGGTAACTATTGTGTCTGATAGGGATCCTCGTTTTACCGCCCGGTTGTGGCAAAGCCTTCAAGAGGCATTGGGAACCAAATTGACCTTTAGCACCGCTTACCACCCTCAAACCGATGGGCAGTCGGAACGCACCATTCAAATCTTGGAGGATATGCTTAGAGCTTGTGTCCTAGATTTCAAGGGGTCTTGGGAGAGGCATTTACCGTTGATCGAGTTTGCCTACAATAATAGTTATCAAGCTAGTATAGAGATGGCACCGTTTGAGGCCTTGTATGGCCGGCCTTGTAGATCACCGGTTTGTTGGGCCAATATGGGGGATGCACCGTTGTTAGGTTTGGAGATTGTTAGGGAGACTACCGAAAAAGTTGCTCTCATTCGGAAGAGATTAGCCACGGCTCAAAGCCGACAGAAAAATTACGCCGATAAGAGAAGACGGCCCTTATCTTTCGAAGTGGGTGACCATGTATTTCTTGAGATCTCACCTAGGCGGGGTTTAATGAGGTTCGGTAAGAGTGGAAAGTTATCTCCGAGATTCATTGGGCCTTTCGAGATATTGGAAAGGATTGAGGAAGTGGCATACCGGTTAGCTTTGCCGCCACAACTTTCGGGAGTCCATAATGTGTTTCATGTGTCAATGCTTAGGAAATACGAACTCGACCCTTCTCGCGTGCTAGATTGGGTTGATTTGGAGGTAGATGAAGACGACTCTTACGAGGAACGACCGGTTCAAATCCTAGATACCCGGGAGCAAGTATTGCGGGGTAAGACCATACCGTTAGTGAAGGTGTTGTGGAGACACCATGGAATTGAAGAAGCGACGTGGGAAAAGGAAGCGGAGGTTCGCTCCAAGTATCCGGACTTATTTGATCATGTTTAGTTGTTTGTTCTAAATTTGTAATGTTTCCTTGTGTTAAAGGGAAAATGGTTGAATTGTTGATTACATGTTGTAGTGTGTGTTGTTGAATGGAGCTAGATGTATTGGAAGGATGATGTTTTGTTATAAATGTCTTCATTTATTTTCTAGCTTGGTGGTTGAGTCTTGTTAGAATGATGAGAAGGAAAAATGATAGATGCTGGTTGAAACCAGGTAATGTTGTTAAAAGTGGTTATAATTGTTGGAATACTCTATTTGGTGAGTTTACTTGATTTTGGGAAGTTTATTCAAATTTCGGGGATGAAATTTCTTATGGTGGGGAGGTTGTGACGACTGGGTTCTTTTTCCCTTCCTCTTTCTTTCTTTTTTGCTTCATTTCCCTTTGATCTTCGTTGAAATTGAAATGACCGAAAATAGTTCTCTAAACAGAGTCCCTATTTTTGTTTTGTTTAGTGTCGATTTTTCATTAGTTCCGTAGAGCGTGGGATCAGGTCCGGAGTGGCCGGGAGTTGAACCAGAAAATTTTTTGGACTAGTTGGCAGGCCGCACGTGCGGGGTCCTAGGGCCCCACGTGCGGAATTCAGGGGATTGTTTGGCTTGCATACTGTTATATATGCACGAGCGGAGTGAGGTGCAAGAGAGGAGCCCCGCACGTGCGGGGGTGAAGGCCGCA
>NW_021026580.1:0-34275 GCF_004153795.1 Camellia sinensis
AATTCCAAGAAGATCCAATTTGCAGATATCGGCTGTGGTTTTGGAGAACTCCTAGTTAGTCTTTCAACCCTATTCCCTGACACCCTGATGATTGGAATGGAACGCTGAGGGACAAAGTAACAGAGTATGTCAGGGAATGGGTTTTAGCTTTGTGGTTAGCACATCCTGGTCAGTGCCAAAATGTATCAGTGGTTAGAACTAATTCCATGAAATATATTCAGAATTTCTTTGAGAAAGGATAGTTATCGAAGATGTTTTTCCTGTTCCCTGATCCTCAATTTAAGAGAAGAATCATCAGCGTCATGTGATCAGTCCACACTTGCTAGATGAATATGCTTATGTTCTTGGAGTTGATGGGATTATATATACGGTTATGGATGTGAAAGAACTTGGAGAGTGGATGAAGGCTTGTTTAGAGGGACACCCTATATTTGAAGCTCTTACAGATGAAGAACTTGAAGCTGATCCAGTTGTGAAGCTCTTGAGTAGTGCCACTGAGGAAGGACAGAAGGTTACGTTGAATGGGGGAGAAACTTTCCAAGCAGTTTTTAGACACACTGTGTTGTTTGTGTTATCTGTGTAGTGCCATACAAACAAAATGAAAACGTACAAAATCTTCATCTAGAATGATGTAGCGGCTATAGGTTCTCTTATTTTAAAATTTTAAAAACCCATCAGAGTGGCTTCTATTTCTGTGTTTGTTTGGTGTTGGGGTCTGATTCTGCTTGGTGTTTGTTTGCTGTCTCACCAACGGTTTGGTGTTCCTTTTGGTGGTTGAATATGATTGTGTGAGTCTCATTAGGGGCCAATTTTATTGGGACACCAATTCACTCGTTCTGTTGCAGTTGTTAGTTTCACAGGGTTGGTTGGTTTTTCTGCGTCTGTTTTTTTCTTTCTCATGTTCTGTTGTAATATTGGTGTTAAGAGAAGTTGAGTTTTTGGGTTTTCCATTCTCTAGTTTGATAGGTTTTTTTTGTGGTTCTCATCCAAAAGCAAAAGAAGGATAATAACAACATATGTCAAACACAACAACAAATATACAGCCAAGCTTATTCTTTAAAGCAATCATAACATGGATCCTGGAATTTTGACATCAATTGGTAGTCTTTTTAACTCGAGTTTAGTCACGTCGGGAATGTGTGAGGTTGGCAATAGATGGCATTTGAGTAGGAGACTGTTGTAATAAAAGTAGTTTCTATGTGGTACGAAGGAATGCATTTGCTTGTTTCTCATCATCAACTTGCCTAGCAATCATAATCCCTAGTTTTTCTTCCATTGCTTTTGGTAGCTCGACTCATAATCCCTAGTTTTTCTTCCATTGCTTTTGGTAGCTCGACGATTCAAGTTATGCAAATGCCATAGGAATTCTTGAGCTTCAGATTCTGAACGGTCCTTCGACTGACAAGTTTTGGTGCCTTGACGATTCAAGTTATGCAAATGCCATGGGCCTTCTTGAGGTTCAGATTCTGAACGATCTGTCATTGTATCCTTCAACTGCCAAGTAAGCACCAAATATTATTATGATGGTTAAAAAAATATAATCGTATCGTATCCGTATCCCGTATCCGTATCCGTGCTTCCTAGCTCACGAGTCTACCATACAATTTTAACAATTTGGAAAGGAAAAAAGAGTTATTTTGGTCTCTATTGTTTTAATTAGCTCGATTTTAACCTTTAATTTTAGATTTTGTATCAATTTGATCCAGTTAATAATGTTAATTAGGGTTTTGAGCTTAACTTACCAAGTGGAACATGTTTATAATTTTATCTATAAAAGCATGACGTGTTTAGTTTATGTGCTTATTTTTATTAAAAAATACAGAAATTATAATCTATTGTATCAAATTGAGACAAATTCATAAATTTAATATTAAAACGAAAATAATTGAAATTATAAGATATCACATAAAAACACCCAAAAAAGCATCATTGATTGCATACAAATAATGACTCAGGACCTAACCTCGGGTCTCAAATCTTGGTTGGAGCATTTCTGAGTCATTGTTCTTCAGTCGGATTCAAAGTGTTTGGCTTCGATTTCTGCTAATTCTTGGTCAGCACTTCAACCACTGGATTCTAGGGTTCAGAAAAATTCATAAGCCCTGCGGAGAGAGACAAGAATGGGAGTGTATATTACTTATTAGAATCCTATGTTTTCATATTTGCAAATAGTGAAAGATTATAGACATATTTATAGACCTACCAGAAGGCTACGCGTACGCGTCTAGAATAAAAAATTGAAAGGAAGATGGAAAAAAAAATAAATAAATAAAAGACGAAATAAAAAAAGGGTAGTAATTTTAGTATAATTTCAAAATATATAACAAATGGTTTTCTTTTCTTCTCTCTTGTAGTCCTAAACAGTTCGTATTAAAAAAAGAATGATCATCTAAAATATAAAAGCATCAAAAAAATATTGTTGATTGCATAAAATTAATGAAATCAAGACCTAACCTTGGGTCTCAAATCTTACTTTCTTAAATCGGACTCCAAGTGTTGGCTTCGATTTCTTCTAATTCTTGGACAACGCTTCAACCACCGAGTTCTAGAAATTCTCAAAATCCGTAGGCCTAGATTTGTGACATTCACAGATGCTCCTTTTTGGGTTGGTTCCACTAATGGTAAGCTCACTACTACTACTGCCTATAAACTTATTGCTAATCAGGTCATGAGTAGTGGGGATTGGAACTGGATCTGGAAACTCAAAGTTCCTCAAAAGATGAAAACTTTCATCTAGCTTATTCTTAAGGGAAGGTTGCTCACTAATCATATTCACTCTTTTGGTTTCAGTTTTCATATTTCATATTTTAATTTTTTCTATTGAATTTTTTAATATTTTAAGTAATTTTTTAATTTTTAGATACACTTAACATAAATATACTTAAAAAGTATAATATTTGTAAAAAAATTTCTAAAAAAAATTCACTAAATACCCAAAAAAAAAAAATATAATGCATTTTAAATTTTTTTTTTGTATTTATTAATTTTTTAAAATATTTTTTCACAAATATTTTATTATTTAGATACATCTAAGTAAGGCGCATTTAAAAAAGTAAAAAAATTGCATAAAATTTTAAAAATATTCATTAAAAATAAAAAAAAAAATTAATTTTCAAAAATTTGAATTCAGAAAACTGAAACCAAATACTATAATTGTTATTTTTGTGTTGTCAAAAAAAAATTTATATTAGAATTACAAAAATATAAGGAATGTTGAGTAAATTACAAATACATCTATTGGGATTTGTTTAAAATACAAATTATTTGAAAATTATTATAAACATCTAGTTGTTAGAAATTTTTTATTTAATAGAATTAATAAAAAAATAAAATTTCTAATTACTTCCTTACACAATAATAAAATTATTGAAATTGTTAATTGAAATATATTTTTAAAAACACTAAAAAGTGTTATTACACTACAAGAGAACATACTTGTTGAGTTTGCAGAGTGCTATCGCAAAAAACATAATTGCTGTCGCAAAAAGTTTTTGCGACAGCATTTCGACGGCATGGTGAGGGACGAGAATATGGGGGTCGCTAAAAGTTTTTGAGTCGGGAACTATGTCGTCGCAGCATATTTACGATGGTAAAGAGTATTAATTGAGACGGTCTCCTACTGTCGCAAAAAAAAGGCCAAAAATCACTTAGATTAGTATCTGCAAACATGCTGTCTCTAATACTATTATTGTGTCTGTACATTACCTTCGCTATAGATTTTTTTGCATCTGTAATGTGCCGACTGTAACAAAATTCATCTGTACACTGTATAAGCTTTTTGAGACTGTTAATTCCAAAAAAAAAAAAAAAAAAAAAGTTATTTCGTTTTTGTAATTAATACTTGTATTATGTTTGTTGAAATCCAATAAAAAAAAAATGCATTCAATCAATAGACATTCATTCATTCATTCAAAAATAAAAAATGTTTACACAAATTCAGTTATCATCTTAGCTTTATTGACATCAAAATATTAACAAAAATTTGTTTAATCAATACAAACATTGTGGTGGCAATATGTTATAAATATTAAGTACAAAAAGCTTGACATTTGAAACCACAATATAATATGTCCAAAAATAAAATTAGCTTTCATGCCACCATTAATTCATCTATTTATTAGTCATTAATGCATGCAAAACCTAAAAACAAAAACAAAAACAAAAACAGATTAAATCAAATATTAGGTTATATAATATATATAGCTTTACCAAGTCATAAACTCAATTTTAGCAGGACACTCCCTAGCTAATACTATTGGGCCTCACTAAATATAATCAAATTGTCTAGATTATAATCAAATTGTCTAGCTCAGTGCTAGACAGTGAAGGCAATTAGGACATTGTCGTGCTGGAAAACCTGGTCTGCTCTCAGACCATACTAGAAATTCTCAAAATCCGTAGGCCTAGATTTGTGACATTCACAGATGCTCCTTTTTGGGTTGGTTCCACTAATGGTAAGTTCACTACTACTACTGCCAATAAACTTATTGCTAATCAGGTCATGAGTAGTGGGGATTGGAACTGGATCTGGAAACTCAAAGTTCCTCAAAAGCTGAAAACTTTCATCTAGCTTATTCTTAAGGGAAGGTTGCTCACTAATCATATGAGACTCATAAGGAATATGGCCTCAACTGACTTGTGCTCCAGATGTGGATTAGCTAGTAAAGACATGAATCATCTCCTTAGAGAGTGCAACTCCTCGAAATACATTTGGGTTCAAATAAAGGACACTAAATAGTGGGAGGCTGGATGTGGTCAGCCTCTTTTGAATGGGTTGCTGAGAATTTGAAAAAAAAATAAATAGTGTGTTCTAGTTTAAATAATATTACTGATATTATGTGTTCTTAGTTTTCCAAATTAGATAAAAATAAAAAAATAAATCAAAATTATCTAGAGGCTAAAGTTAAGTCTATAGAATCTAAAATAAACAATTTGGGTTCTATAATAAATATTGACTTAAATAAAGAAGCAAAAAATCAAATAAACAATTTGGTGACAAAATTAGAAACTATATCCTTCATAAACAATGATGGAATGAATAGTCCAGGAGATAGTTACATCCCTAGGCTATTTTATGGTACATAAGATATTATGGTACTTCAAACCAATACCTATAATAGAACTGAATATGAAAATGTTGTTGAAATATTGGATTATTGGAGAAAATTATATAAAGACCCAGATTTAGGTATTGATGAAAGAAATAGGCTACTAGATCAGATAAGAGAAACTTATCTAGAAAATGAAACCCTTTTTACAACACTTTAATTATGATATTAATATGTCAACTAATAATGATGACAGCCAATCATCCTCATCTGAAGAAACAATAGATCAAGATATTTCATCAAAAATAAATAAAGGGAAAAGAAAGGCAGAAGAGCCAATTGATCCTGAATTATTTGGCACATGGGGAGATGGAGAAAATTTTGACTTTATTCAAACAAATGAAGTTAAAAATGATACTAGCATTAGAAGTACCTCCAATCCTACACCTGAGCCAGTAATATCTAGAAAAGATAATAATCATAAGTATCCAATAGCTCAAAATGGTACTTATTTAGACTTATTTCATGTTCCATTTAAGGATCAACCACAAGCAATAGATGATTGGGCACAATCCTTGTCCATCATTATTACCAATTATAAAAATAGTTGGTCAAAGGAAAAATTCTTTGATTATATTGCAGCAACTCTCTAGGGAGATGTGTTGTAATGGTTAAGACAGTGGAAAAAATCTGAAATTGGAAAAAGTCAAAAACGGCTTTGTTAACAAATTTTCTCAAACTTGACACAATCATAGCTGAATTTGCAAAAATCATAAAAGAAAATTTATGTGGTTTTGCAGGAGATACTAATTTGCAAGCAGATGCAAATTATATTTTGACTAAACTAGAATTATGTAATATTTGTCTTTTTGAAGACTATGTTCAAACTTTTAAAAAATATTATTATCTTATTGATCCACCAGCAAATCAACCCAGCCTGAATCAATTTTTTCATAAAACTCCCTAATCCATGGGATGAGTTATGTATTAAAACATATCCTGATTTTCTCAAAAAAATGGGAAAGGAAGAATATGGTAATCTTGATTTTCGCATTAATTATGTTCTAAGACTGATAGCAGATCGGTGTCTAGAAGCAAAGGCGAAAAAACAAATAAAAAATCAAATTTCCAACTCACAGTATGATGAAAAATGTTGTGATAAAATTTTAAAAGAAAATTGGAAAATTGGTTGTAATACATTTCCTAAAAGAAAAGGATTTTCCAAAAAACATAGAAAATATAAATGGAAATCTTGGAAAAAGAACAAAACTTTTTCAAAAAAGGAAAAGTATATTCAAAAAAAGAAATCAACAAGTGTTTCAAAAAAGAAAACTTGTAAATGTTACATTTGTAACGAAGAAGGTCACTATATACCCGAATGCCCAAAAAGGGGAAAAAATGCAAAGAAAATGATCAAAGTCCTTGAAGAACAAGATTTTGAAATAATATATGGAGAAGAAATTTCTGATGAAGAAGAAACCTTATATGAAATTTCTAGTGATGAAGAAAGTTCAGACGAAGAACTAATCTTCATGATGACTAATAATAGTCAAGAAACATCTCAAGAAGCAAATAGTATATCTCAAGAAGAATTACAGGCAATCCGACTTGGAGATGTAATTGGAGAAGAAAAAACTTTTACCGACGAAGAATTAGCAAAATTAGAAAAAATGCAAGAAGTTGTTGTTCCAAAAATTTACAAACTTTCAAATTTAACTTCTTTTCAGCAAGAGTGTTTCAACAATACAATGGTAACACTCAAGCAAAATGGTCAGAAGAAGGAAAGACTACAATTATTCACTCTTTGCTACAGTTTGCTACAATTATATATACACTGTCTACCCTCCCCAGTTTTCAAAGAGATAGACTGTTGTAGCTAAGCTTTGGCCGAGCTGCTTGGTCATGTAGCGTCGGCTGAAAGGATGTGGCTGATCACTTTCCGCTTAATAATGCAGGTTGCTCCACGTGTCCTGGATAAGGTTGGAGTCAATCAGGAGACAACTGCATTTGATAGTGGGGTCCACTATGCTTCCATCCTGTTGATGAGATTGTGATATTCTTCATCAGTCTCTAATGGAGGGGAATCCGAATCTTGGCTGTATTGTTCATTCCAGAAATGTTCTACATCATCCGCAATCTTGGCTAGTTCCAACGGAAGATCCAAATTATTTCTCTTTTTGAGATTTATTAACATGTCAAGAGCCTCATTAATTTGTGTAGGAGATCTTTGATATGTTATGGGGAAATGGGTTACAAATAATATTCTACCATCTGTAACCATGAACGGCAATTTTGTTGAGCCATGGATGTTGGACGCTGCTTGTGAAACGGATATTAGACTGTCTATCTAATATTCTGTCAAAGAAAGTTTTTGGATATTTTCCAATCACTCTCTCTGGTGATCTTCATCTAAATAATCATCTTCAAATTCAAAATCTTCAATTTCTTTAAGATACCAAATCTGGTATGGTTGGAAAAAATGTTCTCGTTCTCGCCAACCAACAGGGCTGCAGATTCAGAAAGTAAAATATTTGCTCCATCGAAAGCCTTTTACTATCCATGAGAGCATTGCTTTGATGATCATTAGATAATCTATCCATTGGATTGGATCTAAAATTTGGAAAATAACTTGATTAGTTATTCCCCAATCTATATCCTCAAAAAAACCACATGTCATGGTTTGCCATGATGGTTATTTTGGAAATTCCATCTTTCAAATTTAATTTATCATAAGATCGTTCTAAGATTTGTCTAATCTTATCATGATGATCTTCAACCCGATTTTTGATTAACATAAAAATTTCTTTTGGAAGCAAAGTTCTTGCTTTTTCAAAAAGACAAATTCTTTTTATTTGTTCAAAAACTAGATCAGAAAACTCATCTGATATGAGGTCTGATAGTTGAAGAAAATTATTTATTTTTTCAAAATTAAAATCTTCATTCCAATTCATTTGTTTAAGAATATTGAAACAAAGATTTTGTAAATCTTTTAATTTAGCTGTTTACTCAGCTAATTTGGTAGCCAAAACTCCCATGTGTTTTCGAAATTTTACTTTGTTGTCTACACTGTGAGTTTTCCAAACTCCATTGAGTTTTGTATAAATTTCTCTGATATACCAGGGTTGAAAAAATCTTTTATCTCAGATTCATCTGGTTTATATGTCCGAATATTAGTTGGAACTGGGTTAGTTCTCATTTGATTCCTTTGATAAATAGGCATAGCTGGTGCACTGTAAAAAGATTTTTTAGCTTTGATCATGCTAGCATATGCTTTAAAGCTTGCTCCTGAGTATCCACAAACTTGTGTTTTGCAATCATTCCATTCTGTGTAAATTCCAGGTTGTCTTCCTGCAAACACAACATAAACTTTTTCTTCTCTGGGGATTGTTTTTTTAGCAATTGTCACCCAATCTCCATAAGCGGGTCGTTTACCCTTATCCATTGTTTCCTCTTGGTCTAGAGGTCTTCTGCAAAAATTAAATTTACTTGTTTAGCAATTTAATTTTCTAAAACAATTTCTGCTAAGAAAATCTGCCAGAAAATTGTTAGTACCTTTAAGATGTTCTACTTCAAAAGTATATTCAGAAATTTTATTATACCAGGCTAATCTTCTTCCTTGTTCAATAGGTTTTTTATTGATTAAAAAATCTCTTACTGCCTTATTATTAGTGCGCATAATAAAATTTTCCGGGGCTAAATAAATATGAAAACTCTTTATTGCTAATTTTATTGCAAGTAATTCTTTTTCGAAAATAATATATTTCTGTTCATTTGGTTTAAATGTTCCAGAATTATATCCACAAATTAACTCTTCTTTTTGTAATTTTATGGGTATTGGATTTTTTCTTAATCTAATCCCATTTTCTGATAAAGGTATCTCTTTATTATGCCATAAATTACTTGGTATTGCTTTAAGAACACATCCCCAGCATGCTTCTGAGGCATCTGTTTCTAAAATTAATTTATCACCTGTTTTAGGAAGATAAACATCTGGTAAAGTTTTAACATTTTCTTTAATTTGTTTAATTAAAGCAACATCTTCTGCTGTCCATTCAAAAATAACATTTTTCCTTAATTTGGTTAACCAAGGAATTTCTATTTTTGAAAGATTTAAAATTTCGTCCATAATTTAAAATGCCTAATAAATTCTGTAATTGTGTTATATTTTCAAGAGTATCAGGAAAATCTCGTACTTTGGACAAAATATGTTCTTGTAATTTTAAACCTTTCTGGTCTAAAATTATTTCCAAAAATTCAATTGATTCGTTTTCTAGTTTAATCTTTTTTGGAGACAAAATAATTCCATGTTTTTGAAATTTTTCACAAAGTAATTTTAAATGTTTCTTATGCTCCTCCTTGGTTTTAGAGAAGATAAGTATATCATCAATATAAACTACACAACAATCTTTAAGATCTTTAAAAATTATATCCATCCACCGTTGAAATACCTGTGGTGCAATATTTAACCCAAAAGGCATAACATTCCAATGGTAATGTCCTCTAGGCGTACTGAAAGCTGTCAATTTTTTTGACTCTTCAGTTAATTGAATTTGCCAAAATCCACTTTTACAATCAAATTTGCTAAAGATTTTTGATCCTTTGGTTAAGTTAATCAAAACATCTTTTCGTGGAATAAAATATCCATCAAATTCTAAATTTTCATTTACCCGTTTATAGTTGACTACCATTCGGGCTTTTCCTCTTTTAATTTCAGCATGGTTTCTTACCATAAAAGCTGGAATAGAGTGAGGACTTCTAGTTTTTTCAATTAACTTTTTTGTCTAAAAGTTCCTGGAGTTGAATATCAAATTCATCTATATCTTGTCTAGTATAGATCATTGGTCTTACTCTAATGATAACATTAGGGTCTTTCAATTTTAAACTACAATAACGTGGGCTACGTTGCCATAGTTTTAATAGATGTTCACTAAAATTTTCTTCTAAAATTTTATAAATCCAGTGTGATTCATCAATAGTTTTG
Source organism: Camellia sinensis (assembly GCF_004153795.1). Classification (NCBI taxonomy): domain Eukaryota; kingdom Viridiplantae; phylum Streptophyta; class Magnoliopsida; order Ericales; family Theaceae; genus Camellia; species Camellia sinensis. Next base: position 10,030 of record NW_021026580.1, read on the forward strand.
ATGATGGGAGTTAAATCACCACGCGGCATGGGCGCAAACTCTTTATCACAAATGTATTTATGTTGTTCTAACAAGGGAATATGAATTAAGATATTATTTATGCTTAATGAAATGGTTTTTTCCTGTATTTGCATTGGAAGATATTTATATATAAAATTATTTTCAAGAAGGAAATCTCCATGCATATACGGAAAACATAAAATTTTTGGTATAATGAACTTGCTATCATTTAACCAAATAGCTATATTTTTAGCCTTGAATTGTATGGAAGTATGGTTGCCATCTATTCCAGTAACCAAAATTGGATGTTTCATTAATGTCCATTTTTCCTTTGGTATGACATTCCATTTACATGAGCTAACTGTAGCTCCTGTGTCTATGAGAACACTGAGGCTATAGGGTTTATAACCTGCAAAATTAAATGTTCCCAATACATATGTATATCTTCTTTTTCTTTGGCTAGGAGAAAAAATAATAGCATCATTTTTTGTTTGAAAATGATACATATATGAAGACTTAATATGTTCAAGTTTTCTTGTTCCTGGAAAAATAGGAATGTGAACATTGTTTGAAGTAATAGATTCTTGATTAGAATTATTACTTGATTCTCCAATGCTTAACTTTGAAAATGATTTGTTAGAAAAATCTTTTTCAAACACAGAAGTTGATCTTTTAATTTTTGGAACTGTATTTTCAATATATAAATTTTTTCCTGATGCCTGCATTTGTAATTGTGCAGGTTTTTTTTATTTTAGAAGATTCTCTTTGTCCCACTAGATCTTGGATTAACCATTGTCGAGGGACTTCTAAATCGCTCCAATTCATTAGACGAGGTTGTATTACCGTGTCCAATGGTCTTGGTTCAAAGATTTCAACGATTTTATTATCGTTTGATCTTGTTTTTGTTTCAGGAAATTTGGTTAATTCGTGAATTGTTTTCCAACGAATAGCCAAATCATGAGAATTTGATTTCATTCCTAATCCTTGTGTTTTAATTCTTATTCTGACTGTATCTTCAAGATTATGATCATTTATGGAAATAAAGAAATTTGGTCTAACATTAAACCAAACTACTCCATTAGCCAAATTAAACTGAATTCCTCCAATGATTGCTTTCATTGGGTCGGAAAATCTTTTGTCAAAAATTACAACCAAAATAGGAGTATCTATCCCATGGCGAAATAAAGCTGTTATGGTTACTTGAATTAATCCAATATGAATATATTGAATTTTAAGGTATTTCTTTTTCCATCTTGAATTAATCCAATATGAATATATTGAACAAATGACTGTTGCACTGACTGAGACGATGAGGCTCCCCGATTGGCCCTCGAGGCTTGAACTGACTGTGCGGGCTGAAAACTCTGCGTCTGCCTCACACCAGATGTGCCACTCAACTGCGGGCAATACCTTTTTAGGTGCCCCGCCTGACCACACTGGTAACAAGAGAGCGGCTGGCCTCTGCCCTGACTCTGGCTCTGAGGTCGAGCTGAAGATGAAGCTGCTCTCTGCCCTCCTCCCCTCTGCGGGCAAGCTGGAGACTTGTGGCCCAACTGACCACATTTGTAACAAGTAATGTCTCCCTGACTGCCCCTCCTAAAACCTGGACTCGGCACTGGAAAGGTGGATCTCACAAAAGCACCTTGTGACTGCTGAGGATTAGAACCCCTCTGCCTCCTGCCATCCCCTTGGCCATCCTGACTCCTCTTGGAGCCCCTCATCCTCTCCTCCTCCTCAAGCATAATAATCTCCATATGGGCCGCAGCATCCACAAGGCGCCCATACTCCCGAGTCATGGACCCCGCAACTCTAGTCTTGAGCCCGTGTCTCAACTTCCTATCGAACTCCAAACAACGGCGTTCCTCAGACGCCACTAGCTCAGGTGCAAACCTAGACAAACTGGTAAATGCGGCCTCAAACTCAGCCACTGGTGCACTCAGCTGCTTAAGCTGACAGAGCTGATCCCTTAACTTCTCCCTCATAGCGGGGGGCAAAAACTTCTCCTGGAAGGCATCAACGAAAGCCTCCCAAGTCGCACCAACACGAGCACGTGTAAACTTCCACCACTGACCCGCATCCCCCTTCAGCTGGAAGGACGCCAAGGTCACCCTCAAAGCTCCGTCTTCGATGCCTAGCATCTCAAACGTCTTCATCATCTGCTCCAGCTACTCGTCAGCCTTAAATGGCTCCTTTGGATCACCCAAAACTCATCCAGATTCGACTGGAAAAATTCCCTCTTCAGAAAAGAAGGCCCTGCCTCAGCAACATGGGCCTGGGCTTGATTCTCAGCTCTGAGAATGCCCATGAATTCCCTCAATGCTCCTGCCATCTCGCGGGCTAAGGCGCCCATGGCCTGCTACCCTACTGGCTCGGCCACATTGGCCTGACCAATACCCTCCTGCTGTGCTGGAATCTCATTCGGTATAGGCACCTCACGCCTCTCAGGCCTACCACGCCTACCTCCGCGTCTTCGTCCTGACATCCTAATAAAGGTAACAAAGACATTAGCACATTCATAAATGTGCCGAAGCTATTTCACTTGCGTGCTAATGCATTGGACAACAGTAATTCACTCCACGTAAGCACATAATCACATAAGCACTTACGAATTTCATTTCTGGATAATGACAGTCCCGAGGCGTTGCTAGAATTCTGGTTAGAAACAGCAATGATCAAGTGCTTTTCCAACAGGACTCCCAGAAACCCAAGGATCCAATCAACATCCAAGAAACTAAATCCCATACCCATATAGTCAAATAAGCATGTTATCACCTAAGTACATAACATTACACTTAAGTCTCTAACAAGCGAGACAAACCCATTGTGGTACTAACCACTTCCCGCGTACCCAAAGTATTCGAACCCGGTACGCTCTGATACCAAGTTGTAACGCCCTCAAAATAATACATAAAACCCCATATTCTTGAGTTGCATAGACATAAGAGAATAAAACATATTTTTATAATTCAGAGTATTCATTACAAAAGTATTACATGTTGACATCAAAAGTAAATGTCCTATAGGCTTACAACTTTCGAAGTCAACACTTGGGTTCAACAAAAGAAGAGTCCTAACTCTTTATACAAAATAAGCCCTTGGCCTGATTTACATGTAATACAACAAAATAACAACAAAAGATCCTTCAGCCTACTAGCCTCCCAAGCTAAGTCCTTGGAGGTGGCATATCACCTAAACCTGAAAATGATGTCCCATAAAGGGTGAGCCACAGTCCAGTAGAAATATACTAAACCAAATATGAGTAATGACTAAAACAATAGCATTTGATAGATGGTTAACATTTATAAACTGATTTAAATCACAATACAGTTCCATGACAATTATGTCCATGTTACATTCCACTTTCCTTTACTTATTTTATACAGTTTCGATTCATAATTATGGCTCAGAACCTGGCCAAACAGTTCAATGAGACTATAACACATATTAAAACACTTCCATACTTCACAATTCACATGAGAATATAACTCATATTAAAACACTTCCATACTTCAACACTTCCATATTTCAAGTGATAAACAGATTTCCTGTATTAGTGGAGTCCATCCCCTATCTCCTCCCAAACAGGTTTGAGAGTTCATCCCCTATCTCCTCTCAAACCATGGAGTACATCCCCTATCTCCTCCCAAACAATCACAATGTATATAAGCATCTATCATATACATGTTCAATCAATACACAAATTTGATGTATTATTCCATTCATCATAATCAATGACATACAACTGATTAGTTTTAATTCGCCTAATCATCATGCAATGTCTACAACAATCAAGACTATCCTCCATGGATAGCCCAAAGCAATTATTTCTAAATAGACAATAATTATATCAACAGATAATTTATCAACAATTTCAAAGTTGAGTGATTAATGAATCCAACTCCACCATTCTACCTCATAATGAGCCAATTTCATTATTTCCACTTAATGAATCCAACTCCACACTTTTTACAAAGGCCCATGGATAGAAGATCACTCATACTAGATCAAACCCTAGAGAGAAGTTGGAGTTTTAGAGTGAGGTGCTCTCCAATGGAGGTTTTGAAAAGTAAGAGAGAGAAAGAAAGTGTGAAAAGTGATTTAAAATCACCCAGCTGCCCTCTGATATACGACTAGTCCGCTCGAGCGGAGAATAGGACGCTCGAGCGTCAAGCACAAAAATTGGACCCGCTCGAGCGTCAAGACACAACTACAAAACACACCCGCTCGAGCGCAAAGATAAACCCGCTCGAGCGTAGATTACCCTTTCCCAGTATTTTTTTTACAGACATTGAACACCCGCTCGAGCGCAAAAAGGTCCGCTCGAGCGCGACCCGCTCGAGCGTAAGGAAATATGCTCGAGCGTGAAAAACACATCTGCAGTACTTTTGCAGACGGACAAACTACTGAAGATGTGCAAACTCCGCTCAAGCGCGAATGGATCCGCTCGAGCGGACCACCAAAAATCTGGGGCAACAAGGAATGGGACTAAAGCTCAACCAACCTGTTCGAAACATGCCCAAGACATTTCTAAACTCCAATCCAAAGCATTAGAGGACGGAAATGAAATATAGACAACCACAACTATCAACGGAACCGAGTCCGGAATACAGTAAATAAGGAGGGAAGACCGGGATCGCTATAACCTTCCCCCCCTTAAGGAATTTCGTCTCCGAAATTAAATACAAGTTTTCAAAAACATGTTTCTCTCAATTCTTTACAATATTACAACTCAATATTCAACAACCTCACCCACTACCGGTCATCTCATCTCTTTTCAAGAGGCAAATCACAATATATAACTCAACATGCATTTTTAACATTCTTTCCTTGAAATTCAACAAATTTCAATACATAATCCACAATTCAATTTCACATTCAATGCCAATAATATATTTGCATTTCTAAAACAAAATTAACATATGCAATGTTAAAATAAACTTCCATTTCAAGGCAAGTTCCAAAGTACTTCCATAAATCAAAACATATACAATGTTTTACAACTTAAGACATATTCCATGCTCTAAAAGTTCATCAATATTACAAAATTCCCAATATATGATTACACATCAACAAACATATCCGGATATTTTTCACGGACTTCCAACTCACGTTTCCAAGTGGCTTCTTCCACTCCGTGATGTTTCCACAAAACTTTTACCAAGGGAATGGTCTTGCCTCGCAAGACTTGATCCCGCCTATCCAAGACCCGAACCAGTCTCTCCTCATACAAGACATCCTCATCTACCTCTAAGTCGGTCCAATCCAATACATGCGATGGATCCGGCTCGTACTTCCGAAGCATACTGACATGAAACACGTCATGTACCCCGGACAACTGCGGCGGTAAAGCTAAACGGTAAGCAACCTCACCAATCCTCTCAAGGATCTCGAAAGGGCCTATAAACTGAGGGGACAATTTCCCACTCTTCCTAAACCTCATCAAACCCCGCCTAGGTGATATTTTCAGAAAGACATGGTCACCAACCTCAAATTCAAAAGGCCTCCTCCTACGGTCAGCATAACGTTTTTGGCGACTCTGGGCTGTAACAAGCCTCCTACGGATAAGCTCAACTTTCTCCGTCGTTTCCCTTACCAACTCCGGGCCCAACAAAGGTGCATCACCCACCTCGGCCCAACAAACTGGAGACCTACACGGTCGGCCGTACAAGGCCTCAATTATTTGATCATGAAGCATGAAGACAGAGGCAAGACAGTCCCAAAACATGCATATTTCCAATTTGTAACAAGTCTTAAAAATGAACACAAATATGGCTAATCTATCATGCAAAAATGGCCCTAAAAGAGAGATTAAACACAAGGGACAGTAGCTGGCCCAAATGGCAAAGAGATCTTCAATAAAGTTGAAGAGGGGCTCAAAAAAAGGCACTGCACAGTTTACATCAAGCCACGAAAATAATCACAAATAAGGCCAAACTATCATGCAAGAAAAGGCCTAAAAGAGGGGTAAAGAGACAAGTGGTAGGATCTGTTCTCAAACAGAGGAGAGCCCTTCAACAAAGTTGAAGAGGGGCTCAAAAAAAGATATTTCACAGTTTATGGAAAAGTCCAAAACAGCTCACAAATAAGCCTAAAATACTATGCAAAAATTGGCCTAAAAGAGAGATAAAGAGGCAAGTGGTAGTAGGAGACCTCAAACAGCAGGAGGTCCTTGATCAAACATGAAAAGGAAAAGGTTATTTTACATTTTATGACCAAGTCCAAAACAACTCACAAATAAGCCTAAAATATTATGCAAAAAAAAGGCCTAGAAGAGAGTTAAAGAGGCAAGTGATAGATGAAAGTTTAAGAGAGAGAGAATAGGAAAAGGAAAAAATCCAAAAGAAATCCAAAAGAAAAAATCAAGACAGAGAGAGAGAATAGGAAAAGGAAAAATAAAAAGAAAGATAAACAATAATGAACAAAATATGTTTATCATTGAAAAAAGTCCATGCAAAGATTGAGATGTAACAGATTTTTTTATTTTAAATGCAACAAAAATAAAAAGAGAAGAAATTGTAGAATTGTTAATCAATACCAGAGGACCACAAAACCTATTCAAGAAGATAGCAAGTTCATACGGAACATAAAGGAATTGATAGTACCTTCTTTGTAAGAGGCCGTTTAGGGGGCTTGTAACTTTTTTGGGACAGTAAAAACAAAATAACAACTACAAGAAGGCCCTCCACAAATAGATACCCTTCAACCAAAAAAAAATATATTACTTTTCGGATTAAAATACCACTAAATTATGGACAAAAATAATTTCAGTTTAAAGAAATGATAGCCTACCATGAATGTGCACTCAGAAAACAAAGGCTCGAGCAAAAGGAACCTCAAATGCGAATGTCACCCAATCCAAAGTAGTGTTGACTATATCCATAACAGCTGATGCCATTGTATTCATTGCCTTAACTATAAAACATGCGAGGCTTCAACCAAAAATACACAAATAGAATTGAGTAGAAATTTAAAGAAAAAAAATTATGAATAATTTTTTTTGGTTTAATGTAATTCAACTTGTGAAAAAAATGAATAAATGACCCAATCGACAAACTTTTGTGTTAGAAAAGTAAACAAAACAAAAAAAAAAAAATAATTAGTGCAAGAAAGAATGATTTCAAAACAACATTAAATACACCCACGAAACAAATTCATACTAACCAAAAAAAGGCAACAAAAAAATCAGCATAGGTGACAAAAATGCAAAGACGCAAAGACAAAAATGCACCACAAACGAAGTAGGTGTTTGGGTTAACCTAAAAAAGACAAAAATTCACTACAAAATCAAAAAGGTTTATACTATTCACAATTGTTTGATAGGAAATTGGAGCTGATTTCTCAGAGAACAAAAAGACAGAATTGCCCTTCTTTGTCCCCTTCCAACAGTGCAGCTCACCTGTGGGGAAAAAAAAAAAAAGCAGTTCAGCACAGTGCACTGATGACAAGTACCTTCACTGATACAATAGTGCAACACAGTGCACTGACAAGTACCATCCAACAGTGCAGCTCAGAAGGATAGGAAGGTCATTTTGCTAGTTGATACAATATTTTAATACACATTTTTTCGTAAAAAGTAAAAAGTAAAAAGTTATCCAAAATATATATCTTTTTTTCCTCTACTTTTTTAGTCAAAAAATCAAAAAGTGCACTTATATAATTCATTTCAAACAACCTACTGCCACAAAAAAAGCAGCACCAGCAAGCAGGTGTTGCCACACTTAAGTTACCTAGAATGTGGAGCAAGAGTTAGAGGTGGAAGGGAGATTTGAATGGGGAAACCACTGAAATATGATACAAAACAGCCCCGAAACATGGAAACATGGCACCTGATGCATGGAATGAACCCCGAAACTCGAAACTAGGCACATGGAATGACTTACAGCTATACAAAGCATGCATTATTTGATCATGAAGCATGAAGACAGAGGCAAGACAGTCCCAAAACATGCATATTTCCAATTTGTAACATGTCTTAAAAATGAACACAAATATGGCTAATCCATCATGCAAAAATGGCCCTAAAAGAGAGATTAAACACAAGGGACAGCAGCTGGCCCCAAATGGCAAAGAGATCTTCAATAAAGTTGAAGAGGGGCTCAAAAAAAGGCACTACACAGTTTACATCAAGCCACGAAAATAATCACAAATAAGGCCAAACTATCATACAAGAAAATGCCTAAAAGAGGGGTAAAGAGACAAGTGGTAGGATCTGTTCTCAAACAGAGGAGAGCCCTTCAACAAAGTTGAAGAGGGGCTCAAAAAAAGATATTTCACAGTTTATGGAAAAGTCCAAAACAGCTCACAAATAAGCCTAAAATACTATGCAAAAATTGGCCTAAAAGAGAGATAAAGAGGCAAGTGATGGTAGGAGACCTTAAACAGAGGAGAGCCCTTCAACAATGTTGAAGAGGGGCTAAAAAAAGGTTATTTTACAGTTTATGACCAAGTCCAAAACAACTCACAAATAAGCCTAAAATATTATGCAAAAAAAAGGCCTAGAAGAGAGTTAAAGAGGCAAGTGATAGATGAAAGTTTAAGAGAGAGAGAGAATAGGAAAAGGAAAAAATCCAAAAGAAATCCAAAAGAAAAAATCAAGACAGAGAGAGAGAATAGGAAAAGGAAAAAGAAAAAGAAAGATAAACAATAATGAACAAAATATGTTTATCATTGAAAAAGTAAGTGCAAAGATTGAGATGCAACAGATTTTCTATTTTAAATGCAACAGAAATAAAAAGAGAAGAAATTGTAGAATTGTTAATCAATACAAGAAGACCACAAAACCTATTCAAGAAGACAGCAAGTTCATATGGAACAAAAAAGAATTGATTGTACCTTCTTTGTAAGGGGCCGTTTAGGAGGCTTGTAACTTTTCTGGGAAAGTAAAAACAAAATAACAACTACAAGAAGGCCCTCCACAAATAGATGCCCTTCAACCCCCCAAAAAAAATGTTACTTTTCGGATCAAAATACCACTAAATTAAGGACAAAAATAATTTCAGTTTGAAGAAATGATAGCCTACCATGGATGTGCACTCCAAAAACAAAAGCTCGAGCAAAAGGAACCTCAAATGCGAATGTCACCCAATCCAAAGTAGTGTTGACTATATCCATAACAGCTGATGCCATTGTATTCATTGCCTCAACTATAAAACATGCGAGGCTTCAACCAAAAATACACAAATAGAATTGAGTAGAAATTTAAAGAAAAAAAATTATGAATAATTTTTTTTGGTTTAATGTAATTCAACTTGTGAAAAAAATGAAGAAGCCTCGTAAAAACTAGGATTAATTTTACTATTTTTTTTTTAATTTTTACTTAGTATTAATTTTAATCGATAGATTTAGATTTTGAAAATCCTTGTCTTTATGTCATTGAATTAGATATCTTTCCTTCAATTAGTGAGTTAGTCATGCAATCAACCTCTTTGTATTATTCATTACCCTCATTATGAATGTACACATATAATAGTAACTCCATTGTCACATAGATTTGCCAAAGTATTTATTGGCTTGATACAGTACAAAAGGGCCACTTTTTATTTTGTTTTATTTTTTATACCACTCAAAATGGTTCTCATGTTATTTTGGCACGCCTAATTCTATTTTGTTTTATTTTTTTATACCACTCAAAATGCTACCGTTGGATCTATTTTTCAAAAAAAAAAAGCATATAGTGGTCATAATTGGTGTGGAAAATTTGACAAAACCAAATCTTGTGCCTTTTGACAAATTTTGGCTGAAGATTTGGGACACCATTGCAAGGCATTTTTTATTATTATTATGTAGGTGTATAACTAAATGGCTTTGATTTAAGGATTTGACAAACCATTAAAGTTACTAAATAATCTCATTTGACATATACTCCAAGAGTGTTCTTGTCTTTTAGGTTTAGTGGCTGGTGTTCTAGGGATTTCTTTGTTTATGTTGTTGTGCTCTGTTTAAGTCTCAAAAATAGGGGACCAACTTTGTGTGCTGGTGCTATTTGAGTTTTTTTTTTTTTTTTGGATATATATTGAATTTAATGATTATATTTTTATTTCTATATAATTTTCAGTAGATGTAATTATGACGTTACAATTCGATCCGATTACCCCAATGATTGAATTAGTGAATCGTTAATTGTAAAGTAATCAAAGCAAAGATCAGCAGATATTAGTATGTATCAGCTGGTTGTGTCTGAAGATTCTAAAGAAGTTGAAATTTTTTATTCAGAGTCATGTTCCTGCTGTTTGTTAAAATGCAAGAAGCTTTGGCAAGGATGATAAAAGACTTTACGCTGGTGATTTCTTATATGGAGAGAGATAATGTTTGTGTGAGAGGCTAATTATTCCGATTCTATGTTGGAAAATGGAAAGGTTCTGTGTTTTCCAGGAAAATGGAACAAATATTGTGTTCTAGTGGTATACATCACTAAAATAAGAAAAAGGCACACCGAAAGGAAGTGAGCGGCCGAAAGAAGAGACAAGCTGAAAGCTAAAGCTCCTATTATATACATACTATATTATATTACATACTATATTATATTATATACTAAAGCTGTCTCCATATTTGATTATATTAATAAGTATATGAATATTATATACATATGTTAACAGAAATGATGGGGAGAGAAAAAGATGACAAAGTTCTTCCAATTTTTCATTATCTTCTTCATTAAAACATGCCATGGAATCTGACATGAATCTGACATACTTTTTATGTTTAATCAGATTTTTTTTTTGGGGGGGAACTAGGAAAAAGGAAACATCGAACCCTAATATGATACTTCTGATTAAACATTGCTTAATGTGGAAAAAAGTCATTGTTTTGGAAAAAGAAAATTTGTATGAGAACATTGAGAAGTCTTTGTTAACAATATCCAGTTATAATTTTTTTTTTCTTTTAGACAACAGAGCTGCTTTAAACTTCACATCTGCATCTTGTAATTTTTTTTTTCCCCCTATCCTATAAATTATGAGTTGCTGCTGCTATGCAATTTTGAGAAAAGATGTTGGAGAATGAGGCAAACCCTTATATCAGCAAGACGACTCATTTGCCACGGAAACGTTTTTATCGGGTACGAGCTCACAGCAATCCACTAAGTGACTCCCACTTCCCTGTGCCTATCTCCCCTTGCCATGCCGACTATTCCCTCTGTTTGCCTCAATTGTTTGCATTATCTGATCAAGTTGACAATTCCAAGAAGATCCAATTTGCAGATATCGGCTGTGGTTTTGGAGGACTCCTAGTTAGTCTTTCAACCCTATTCCCTGACACCCTGATGATTGGGATGGAACGCTGAGGGACAAAGTAACAGAGTATGTCAGGGAACGAGTTTTAGCTTTGTGGTTAGCACATCCTGGTCAGTGCCAGAATGTATCAGTGGTTAGAACTAATTCCATGAAATATATTCAGAATTACTTTGAGAAAGGATAGTTATCGAAGATGTTTTTCCTGTTCCCTGATCCTCACTTTAAGAGAAGAATCATCGGTGTCGTGTGATCAGCCCACACTTGCTAGATGAATATGCTTATGTTCTTGGAGTTGATGGGACTATATATATGGTTATGGATGTGAAAGAACTTGGAGAGTGGATGAAGGCTTGTTTAGAGGGACACCCTATATTTGAAGCTCTTACAGATGAAGAACTTGAAGCTGATCCAGTTGTGAAGCTCTTGAGTAGTGCTTTGGAGGACTCCTAGTTAGTCTTTCAACCCTATTCCCTGACACCCTGATGATTGGGATGGAACGCTGAGGGACAAAGTAACAGAGTATGCCAGGGAACGGGTTTTAGCTTTGTGGTTAGCACATCCTGGTCAGTGCCAGAATGCATCAGTGGTTAGAACTAATTCCATGAAATATATTCAGAATTACTTTGAGAAAGGATAGTTATCGAAGATGTTTTTCCTGTTCCCTGATCCTCACTTTAAGAGAAGAATCATCAGGGTCGTGTGATCAGCCCACACTTGCTAGATGAATATGCTTATGTTCTTGGAGTTGATGGGACTATATATATGGTTATGGATGTGAAAGAACTTGGACAGTGGATGAAGGCTTGTTTAGAGGGACACCCTATATTTGAAGCTCTTACAGATGAAGAACTTGAAGCTGATCCAGTTGTGAAGCTCTTGAGTAGTGCCACTGAGGAAGGACAGAAGGTTACGTGGAATGAGGGAGAAACTTTCCAAGCAGTTTTTAGACACATCGTGTTGTCTGTGTTATCTGAGTACAAAATCTTCATCTAGAATGATGTAGCGGCTTCTAGGTTCTCTTATTTTAAAATTGAAAAAGCCCATCAGAGTGGCTTCTATTTCTGTGTTTGTTTGGTGTTGGGGTCTAATTCTGCTTGGTGTTTGTTTGCTGTCTCACCGACGGTTTGGTGTTCCTGTTGGTGGTTGAATATGATTGTGTGAGTCTCATTAGGTGCCAATTTTATTGGGACACCAATTCACTCGTTCTGTTGCAGTTGTTAGTTTCACATGGTTGGTTGGTTTTTCTGCGTCTGTTTTTTTCTTTCTTATGTTCTGTTGTAATATTGGTGTTAAGAGAAGTTGAGTTTTTGGGTTTTCCATTCTCTAGTTTGATAGGTTTTTTTGTGGTTCTCATCCAAAAGCAAAAGAAGGATAATAACAACATATGTCAAACACAACAACAAATATACGGCCAAGCTTATTCTTTAAAGCAATCATAACATGGATCCTGGAATTTTGACATCAGTTGGTAGTCTTTTTAACTCGAGTTTAGTCATGTCGGGAACGTGTGAGGTTGGCAATAGATGGCATTTGAGTAGGAGACAGTTGTAATAAAAGTAGTTTCTATGTGGTACGAAGGAATGCATTTGCTTGTTTCTCATCATCAACTTGCCTACCAATCATAATCCCTGGTTTTTCTTCCATTGCTTTGTTGTGAAATTCTTTTTCTTGTCCACCAATGCGCATACTGGTTGGTGCTTTTGGGCACAATGAAGGTACTTGCGGGGAGGGAGGAAGGTACCTCACGGTTATGAACGGTCCTTCAACTTGGTACCTCGACAATTCAAGTATTGCAAATGCCATCGGAATTTTTGAGCTTCAGATTCTAAACGGCCCTTCGGCTGACCAGTGCCTCGACGATTCACGTCATGCAAATGCCATGAGCCTTCTTGAGGTTCAGATTCTGAACGATCTGTCATTGTATCCTTCAACTGCCAAGTAAGCACCAAATATTATTATCATGGTTAAAAAAATATAATAATCCCTTTGAAAAAAAATACACAAGCCTCACGAGTCTACCATACAATTTTAACAATTTGGAAAGGAAAAAAGAGTTATTTTGGTCTCTATTGTTTTAATTAGCTCGATTTTAACCTTTAATTTTAGATTTTGTATCAATTTGATCCAATTAATAATGTTAATTAGGGTTTTGAGCTTAACTTACCAAGTGAAACAGGCTTATAATTTTATCTATAAAAGCATGATGTGTTTAGTTTATGTGCTTATTTTTATTAAAAAATACAGAAATTATAATATTAAAACGAAAATAATTGAAATTATAAGATATCACATAAAAACACCCAAAAAAGCATCATTGATTGCATACAAATAATGACTCAGGACCTAACCTCGGGTCTCAAATCTTGCTTGGAGCATTTCTGAGTCATTGTTCTTCACTCGGATTCAAAGTGTTTGGCTTCGATTTCTGCTAATTCTTGGTCAGCACTTCAACCACTGGATTCTAGGGTTCAGAAAAATTCATAAGCCCTGTGGAGAGAGACAAGAATGGGTGTGTATATTACTTATTAGAATCCTATGTTTTCATGTTTGCAAATAGTGAAAGATTATAGACATATTTATAGACCTACCAGAAGGCTACGCGTACGCGTCTAGAATAAAAAATTGAAAGGAAGATGGAAAAAAAAATCGGCATTATTATTATGGTTACATGTATTATTAATACTTACAATACCAATTTAAAGAGAGAGCTCACACTACAAGAGAACATATTTTTTGAGTAGTGCTGTCGCAAAAAACATAATTGCCGTTGCAAAAAGTTTTTGCGACGGCGTTTTGACGGCATGGTGAGGGACGAGAATATGGGGGTCGCTAAAAGTTTTTGAGTCGGGAACTATGTCGTCGCAGCATATTTACGATGGTAAAGAGTATTAATTGAGACGGTCTCCTACTGTCGCAAAAAAAAGGCCAAAAATCACTTAGATTAGTATCTGCAAACATGCTGTCTCTAATACTATTATTGTGTCTGTACATTACCTTCGCTATAGATTTTTTTGCATCTGTAATGTGCCGACTGTAACAAAATTCATCTGTACACTGTATAAGCTTTTTGAGACTGTTAATTGCTGTCGCCAAAAAAAAAAAAAAGTTATTTCGTTTTTGTAATTAATACTTGTATTATGTTTGTTGAAATCCAATAAAAAAAATGCATTCAATCAATAGACATTCATTCATTCATTCAAAAATCAAAAATGTTTACACAAATTCAGTTATCATCTTAGCTTCATTGACATCAAAATATTAACAAAAATTTGTTTAATCAATACAAACATTGTGGTGGCAATATGTTATAAATATTAAGTACAAAAAGCTTGACATTTGAAACCACAATATAATATGTCCAAAAATAAAATTAGCTTCCATGCCACCATTAATTCATCTATTTATTAGTCATTAATGCATGCAAAACCTAAAAACAAAAACAAAAACAAAAACAGATTAAATCAAATATTAGGTTATATAATATATATAGCTTTACCAAGTCATAAACTCAATTTTAGCAGGACACTCCCTAGCTAATACTATTGGGCCTCACTAAATATAATCAAATTGTCTAGATTATAATCAAATTGTCTAGCTCAGTGCTAGACAGTGAAGGCAATTAGGACATTGTCGTGCTGGAAAACCTGGTCTGCTCTCAGACCATACTAGAAATTCTCAAAATCCGTAGGCCTAGATTTGTGACATTCACAGATGCTCCTTTTTGGGTTGGTTCCACTAATGGTAAGTTCACTACTACTGCTGCCTATAAACTTATTGCTAATCAGGACATGAGTAGTGGGGATTGGAACTGGATCTGGAAACTCAAAGTTCCTCAAAAGCTGAAAACTTTCATCTAGCTTATTCTTAAGGGAAGGTTGCTCACTAATCATATGAGACTCATAAGGAATATGGCCTCAACTGACTTGTGCTCCAGATGTGGATTAGCTAGTGAAGACGTGAATCATCTCCTTAGAGAGTGCAACTCCTCGAAATACATTTGGGTTCAAATAAAGGACACTAAATAGTGGGAGGCTGGATGTGGTCAGCCTCTTTTGAATGGGTTGCTGAGAATTTGAAAAAAAAAAAAAAAAAACTGAGTTTTTTGGTAAAAAAATGGTATACTATTTTCATTGTTACCCTTTGGCAGTTATGGAAAGATTGAAACAAACTTGTTTTTGAAAGCCAAATTACCCCTATTCAAATCAGTCTCAAGAACATAAGAAATTATGTCCATGAGATTGATGAGGCTTTCCAATCTATCCTCCACCCGAATCTCTCGCATCATAGACTAATCAAATGGTTTTGTCCACCTGTAGGAAAGCTGAAATTAAATGTTGATGGCTACTCAAAAGGAATGCAAAATAGGTTCAACACTATTAAGAAATGCAAAATAGGTTCAACACTAATCAGTCTTACTTTAGGTTCAACATCAGGAAAATAGGTTCAACAGCAACAATAACACTAAATCGAGTTTTCAGTAGGCTAACCCTTAACCTCAACTATGTGTGATTGTGAATATTACATTATGTAATAGAGATACCTGCATAGGAGAACCCAATAACTCATCATCATGACTGTCATGATCTCCTACAGACTTCCTGACTTGTTAATGTTCACTAGAGGCATTTGGAAGCTATATAACCAACACCAATACCATTTTATTAAATATAATACATAGAAAGAAAAGGAAAGAAAAGAAAAGAAAAACAAACAAATTGCCCAAGTTATTCAATTAGTTATTTTTACTCCACCTGTATACCACTTAGGCCGCCTTGGGACCCTATGAAGTCCATCCAAGCTCTAATTTGCTCAAACTCTACCTTCAACTTCTCAGTGATCCTTTGCTCAATCTCAATCGTTAGCCTTTGCTCAATCTCTTAAGTAACTAGGTACATAAATTTTGAATTCTACCTTCAAATTCTCTCAAATGAAAAAGGAACAACCCTTTCTCAGTGAGGACAATACAATATTACCCAATTAGAATTCTGCTAGTAGATTAATAAATTATACA
Source organism: Camellia sinensis (assembly GCF_004153795.1). NCBI lineage: Eukaryota > Viridiplantae > Streptophyta > Magnoliopsida > Ericales > Theaceae > Camellia > Camellia sinensis. The sequence continues at coordinate 26,272 of NW_021026580.1, forward strand.
CCATTAGTCCCTAATATATAGAAAGCTCAAAAATAGAGAACCCTTTTTGGCTACATATCAAGCCAAACCCGTGAGGCGAAAGAACAGGGGTGGAAGGTTACAAAAGCATGCACCATTTTTCCCCAGTTTGATTCCAGAGAAAGCTCAAAATTAACTAGAGACGAAAGAACACAAATCGAACACTCAAATCATCTACTATTTCAGTTCTTAGGGAGACTGATATGTATATACATAGAGAGAGAGCACTAACCTGCAGGAGGACAGTTGGCGGTGTCGGTGGAGAGGAGGAGAGTCGGTGGTGCCGATGGAGATGGAGAATCGACGGTGCCGGTAGAGATGGAGAATCGGTGGTGCCAATATGAAGAGTTCGTTCCTTAGTGATGAACGAAGATGAAATTTAGGGCAAAAAGAGAAGAAATTTTTTTTTTTAAAAAAAAGAGGAAGAGTATATATATCAGGTTCTAAAAACGATATCGTTTTAATTTTTTTTCATTTACTTTTTGTGATAGTGCACAATATAGACGCAAAAGTAACTTGAAATGGGCGTGAAAAAAGGCGCGCGATGCAATTTTACGCAAAAGTAACTTGAAATGGGCGTGAAAAAAGGCGCGCGATGCAATTTTTGGAGCCAAAAAAGTGGAAAAAAATTAAATAAATTTTTTGGAGACGGTAAAAATTTGGCCAACGCAAATAATATTTTGTTTGAGACGGTATAGTCTGACGACTCAAATAATAATAGTAAGTACATTTTTTAATAATACATTTTTGAGTTAGCAAATGTTTCTATCACAAATAATGGGACACAAATAGCTCCTTTTTTTGTAGTGTTAACTTAATGATTTATTAATTAAAAAAATTATTTGTTATTCGATTAAAAATTTGAAAAGGCAAAATGTAATTTTTAAAATTACATTAGACAATACGTATATTAAAAAAATCTGAAAGAATATATTCGTAACTTTTTCGAAGAATGTTTGGTTGTGTTTTGCTTTTTATAAACTTGTTTGCTGAAAATAAATGGAACTCATTTCAAAAAGTGACCCTTGTTATCATATTCGTCTTTTTTGGGATATTTTAAACCATTTGTCATTTTCTCTAGTGCTTCATCCTTGCATATGCATTGCTGTTCCATTTTTAAAGCCTTTAAAGAATATATTCGTAACTTTTCGAAGAATGTTTGGTTGTGTTTTGCTTTTTATAAACTTGTTTGCTGAAAATAAATGGAACTCATTTCAAAAAGTGACCCTTGTTATCATATTCGTCTTTTTTGGGATATTTTAAACCATTTGTCATTTTCTCTAGTGCTTCATCCTTGCATATGCATTGCTGTTCCATTTTTAAAGCCTTTAAAGAATATATTCGTAACTTTTCGAAGAATGTTTGGTTGTGTTTTGCTTTTTATAAACTTGTTTGCTGAAAATAAATGGAACTCATTTCAAAAAGTGACCCTTGTTATCATATTCGTCTTTTTTGGGATATTTTAAACCATTTGTCATTTTCTCTAGTGCTTCATCCTTGCATATGCATTGCTGTTCCATTTTTAAAGCCTTTAAAGAATATATTCGTAACTTTTCGAAGAATGTTTGGTTGTGTTTTGCTTTTTATAAACTTGTTTGCTGAAAATAAATGGAACTCATTACAGCCAATCATCCTCATCTGAAGAAACAATAGATCAAGACATTTCATCAGAAATAAATAAAGGGAAAAGAAAGGCAGAAGAGCCAATTGATCCCGAATTATTTGGCATATGGGGAGATGGGGAAATTTTTGACTTTATTCAAACAAATGAAGTTAAAAATGATATTAACATTGGAAGTACCTCCAATCTTACACCTGAGCCAGTAATATCTAGAAAAGATAATAATCATAAGTATCCAATAGCTCAAAATGGTACTTATTTAGGCTTGTCTTATGTTCCATTTAAGGATCAACCACAAGCAATTGATGATTGGACACAATCCTTGTCCATCATTATTACCAATTATAAAAATAGTGGGTCAAAGGAAAAATTCCTTGATTATATTGCAGCAGCTCTCCAGGGAGATGTGTTGCAATGGTTAAGACAGTGTGAAAAATCTGAAATTGGAAAAAGTCAAAAAACGGATTTGTTAACAAATTTTCTCACACTTGACACAATTTTAGCTGAATTTGCAAAAATCATAAAAGAAAATTTATGTGGTTTTGTAGGAGATACTGATTTGCAAGCAGATGCAAATTATATTTTGACTAAATTAGAATTATGCAATATTTGTCTTTTTGAAGATTATGTTCAAACTTTTAAAAAATATTATTATCTTATTGATCCACCAGCAAATCAACCCTGGTTAGATCAATTTTTTCATAAACTCCCTAATCCATGGGATGAGTTATGTATTAAAACATATCCTGATTCTCTCAAAAAAATGGGGAAGGAGGAATATGATAATCTTGATTTTCGCATTAATTATGTTCTAAGGCCGATAACAGATCGGTGTCTAGAAGCAAATGCGAAAAAACAAATAAAAAATCAAATTTCTAACTCACCATATGGTCAAAAATGTTGTGATAAAATTTTAAAAGAAAATTGGAAAATTGGTTGTAATACATTTCCTAAAAGAAAAGGATTTTTCAAAAAGCGTAGAAAATATAAATGGAAACCTTGGAAAAAGAACAAAACTTTTTCAAAAAAGAAAAAGTATATTCGAAAAAAGAAACCAACAAGTGTTTCAAAAAAAAGAACTTGTAAATGTTACATTTGTAACGAAGAAGGTCACTATGCACCCGAATGCCCTTTTGTTTGTATTCACACTTTGTATCTATATATTGGAAAAAGAACAAAACTTTTTCAAAAAAGAAAACTTGTAAATGTTACATTTCTAACGAAGAAGGTCATTATGCACTTGAATGCCCAAAAAGGGGAATAAGTGCAAAGAAAATGATCAAAGTCCTTGAAGAACAAGATTTTGAAATAGTATATGGAGAATAAATTTCTGATGAAGACGAAATCTTATTTGAAATTTCAAGTGATGAAGAAAGTTCAGACGAAGAACTAATCTTCATGATTACTAATAATAGTCAAGAAATATCTCAAAAAGAGTTATAGGCAATTCGACTTGGAAATGTAATCGGAGAAGAAAAAACTTTTACAGACGAAGAATTAGCAAAATTCGAAAAAATGCAAGAAGTTGCTGTTCCAAAAATTTACAAACTTTCAAAATTCAACTTCTTTTCAGCAAGAGTGTTTGAACAATACAGTGGTAACACTCAAGCAAAATGGTCAGAAGAAAGAAATATTGATATTCCTTTTTTTGATAAGAAAAAGGTTGCAAGATGGAAAAAGAAATATCTTGAAATTCAATATATTCATATTGGATTAATCCAAGTAACCATAATAGCCTTATTTTGCCAAGGGATAGATACTCCTATTTTGGTAGTAATTTTTGACAAAAGATTTTTTGACCCAATGAAAGTAATCATTGGAGGAATTTATTCTAATTTGGCTAATGGAGTAGTTTAGTTTAATGTTAGACCAAATTTCTTTATTTCCATAAATGATCCTAATCTTGAAGATACTGTCAGAATAAGAATTAAAACACAAGGATTAGGAATGAAATCAAATTCTCATGATTTGGCTATTCGTTGGAAAACAATTCACGAATTAACCAAATTTTCTAAAACAAAAACAAGATCAAATGATAATAAAAACGTTGAAATCTTTGAACCAAGACCATTTGACACGGTAATTTAACCTCGTCTAATGAATTGGAGCGATTTAGAAGTCCCTCGACAATGGTTAATCCAAGACCTAGTGGGACAAGGAGAATCTTCTAAAACAAAAAAACCTGCACAATTACAAATACAAGCATCAGGAAAAAATTTATATATTGAAAATATAGTTAAAAAAATTAAAAGATTAACTTCTGTATTTGAAAAAGATTTTCCTAATAAATCATTTTCAAAGTTAAGCAATGGAGAATCAAGTAATAATTCTAATCAAGAATCTATTACTTCAAGCAATGTTCAGATTCCTATTTTTCTAGGAAGAAGAAAACTTGAACATATTAAGTCTGCATATATGTATCATTTTCAAACAAAAAATGATGATATTATTTTTTCTCCTAACCAAAGAAAAAGAAGGTACACATATGTATTGGGAACATTTAATTTTGCAGGTTATAAACCCTATAACCTCAGTGTTCTAATAGACACAGGAGCTACAGTTAGCTCATATAAATGGAATGTTATACCAAAGGAAAAATGGACATTAATGAAACATCCAATTTTGGTTACTGGAATTGATGGCAACCATACTTCCATACAATTCAAGGCTAAAAATATAGCTATTTGGCTAAATAATAGCAAGTTCATTATACCTAAGATTTTATGTTTTCCATATATGCGTGGAGATTTCCTTCTTGGCAATAATTTTATATATAAATACCTTCCAATACAAATACAGGAAAAAGCTATTTCATTAAGCATAAATAATGTCTTAATTCATATTCCCTTATTAGAACAACATAAATACATTTGTGATAAAGAGTTTGCGTCCATGCCGCGTGGTGATTTAACTCTCATCATCAAAACCATTGATGAATCACACTGGATTTATAAAATTTTAGAAGAAAATTTTATTGAACATCTATGGCAACGTAGTCCACGTTATTGTAGTTTAAAATTAAAAGACCCTAATGTTATCATTAGAGTAAGACCAATGATCTATACTAGACAAAATATAGATGAATTTGATATTCAACTCAAGGAACTTTTAGACAAAAAGTTAATTGAAGAAACTAGAAGCCCTCACTCTAGCCCAGCTTTTATGGTAAGAAACTGTAGACGTCCCCGAACGCCCTGGGAGGGCGAGTCCCCCCCGTTCTGTTCATGTTGGGCTCACTACAGTTCAGGACTCTCAAATTGTCACGGTTCTAAATCTGAACCAAAGAGTCTGAATCCGGCAAATCATTTTGAGAAAACAGATTTTGAAAGAAGTGCCAAACATGGACTGCTTTGCCAGATACAGAGTCGCCACCTAAATGTTTTATTTTGGGAAAATTTGCGGTCGTGACAGAAAGTCCGAAATCTTCGGGGGGCCGATCCAGCGACGAAATATCGTAAAATGGCGATTGGATGTGTTGATGTGTTGACTTGGTATTTGTTGAGATATTGAGGGTTTGTAGTCCACTGGAGTTTTTGAAGAGGATCCATAAATTGGCTCATATAGAAGATGAACAATGGGAAAGAATTAAAGTGATTGTGGTCAGATGTGTTGTAGATACAAGAATGATGATGTTTTAAGCTTAACTTTGTTTATTGCTCACTCTCTATACTTGTGTTAATCTCATCACTGTGCTAGACTATCTATTACTGGGCTGTGGCTCATTATATTGGGAAAACATTTTAGGTCTAATGTGGTATGCCTCATCAGGCACAGCATGTGGAGGCTATTTAGGAAGCACGAGGACTTGCTTATTTTGGTTTCACATTTTGTGCCTAGGGCTTTAATTGTTGGGCTAGTCCTACTTTTGGGTTGTACTAGTTAAGAGTTGGAAGGTGTAACCCCAAGGGTATTTATTGATGTTTTAACTTTTTTTAGTAGTAACTTATCTAATTAGGACTGTTTACTCTATGTAATGTGCCTTCGTTATATATGCTTATGGCTTATTTATGGTTATTATTGGGGCATGATTGAATTTATAGTAATATTAATTAAGGGCATGTGATGATTTTGAGGGGCATGGTTATATTTTTGAGGGGCGATGTATATTTCAAAACTGTGAGTGTTCTAGATGGTTATATTTTGAGGTTCAGCTCCAGCTTGTTCTTAACCGTAACCCGGTTCAACTTTCGGTATCAAGACAAAGTGCAGGCTCTATCTTTTCTTTTTAGCAAGGGCCGGTGCTCCCAAGGCGAAGTACTGAGCGAATGAGAACCCTTATCGTATAATTTCCTGGAGCTAAACTTCGCCAGCGTCACTCAACTCAGTTGGTACAAAACGATACGTGGCTATAGAATCGGGGCTGTGCCAGACCACTAATCATAGAGAATCATCTCTCAGTAGGTGGTAAATTACAAGATCCTCGGGAAAACATCTGAGTATATCACAAACCACTCTGGTGGCACTCAACTCGATGTTCATACACGTCATACTCAAAAGCAGCAAGGAGACAACTAAATTTATCAGCTCCGTGGATCATACACCGATGGTAAAACTCTACTAACCCGATCTCCCAAGAAATGAAAACAAATCACCATCAGGTACATACATACCTCTGACGGTAGCAATCTAAACGCCTGTTGATTAACAGTGCTATACCCAAAACATCAAAACCACGACATGGGTCATCTACAAAAGACAAAAAGGGAGGTCCGGCGATCGGCAACCTTATTCACAACCCGACACCCCTATTTCAACCATCGCACGCCCAATAGGTTGACACAGAACACATATAGAGATGCTAACTGTGCGCACTCCAACCCAAACTGATGCAGAACTGCAGAGAGATAAGGATGGGATGTACCCTATCATCGACCGCTTAGTAACTGAATTGTGAAACAAACAAGGACTCTTCACTGCAGAGGGCAGTGGTCAAGATTCTGCGCTTGTGAATGCATCATGCGTCCCAAAGGCCGTGCTGGATCAACCTGCTCACCTTTTCGAAGCTAGACTGTGCACGACTGAGCCGAAGAGGCTTATCTGATGCACCTCGGGCCTGCATTGACTGAGTGGCTGGTGACTTTTGTATGCCTCGAACCAGACGCACCGGTAGTTGCCATCCAACTGTGGGCAAAAACTCTTCGGTGCCTTGCCTGCCACACCGGTAACAAGTGAGTGGCTGGCCTCTACCTAACCTGGCCCAGACGGGGACGAGTGATGTGCTCGCTGCCTCTCCCTTCTGGTGGGAAAATAGAGATTGTGGCCAATGCACACTTAAACAAGTGATGTCCTCCTTGACCACCTCTTCTAGAACCGAAAGCTTGGAGCATGGAAGTAGACCTCGAATTTCGCTCCTGGGACTGTGGAATTAGAACCCCTCTGCATTCTTCTGTCCCCTGGCCATCCTGATCCTCCTTAGAGTCCCTCATCCTCTCTTCATTAGATGCATGATAGTCTCAGTGATGGACTGTAGCCTCCCAAGGCGCCATACTCCCTAATCATAGAATCCGGCCACTCGAAACATTTGAGCCCGATCTGTAATTTCTTCTTCGAACTCCAAAGACGCGCTCCTTTTGTCACCACTAACTCTGGTGCAATTCGATAAACTGTGAACGTGGCTTCAACTCAGCTACCAGGCTGTTTCACTGTTTAGCTGAGAAAATTGATCCTCACTTCTCCTACTGTAGTCGGCTAGACTTATCCTGAAAGGCATCAACAAAAGTTTCCCAGTTCTTCCATACGCCCCCGCGCATACTTCCACCTGACCGCGTTCTCCCTTTAGCTAGAAGAGGCCAAAGGTCACTTCAAAAACCTCCGTGTTCGTTGCCAGCAGCTCGAACGTCTTCCACCATGTGCTTTCGAGCCACTCATCAGTCTTCAGTCGTTCCTTAGGATCTCCCAAACTCATCCGGTAGTAGACCGGAAGAACTCCCTCTTCAAAAAAAGACGGCCTTGCCGTCAGCTACTTTGGGCTTAGACTTAGTTGGTCTAGCCGGAGATAGTGTCCATGAATGTCCCTCGACTGTCCCTACATTTCCCGGGCTAAGGCGCCCATGGCCTGTTGACTTCTGGCTCGGCCTCGTGGGATACGACTAATTCCTCTTCTACGCCTGGATTTCATCCGGTATAGGCATCTCAGCTCCTAGACTACACGCCTACCAGCACGGATTCGTCCTGACAGAATCTTAATAAAGGTAACAAAAGAGGATTGGCACTTTATCCATGCTTCGCAACTATTCACCGACGTCCTATACGATGGACAATTTGTATTTCCACCCATATAGCACATAATCACCTAAACACATATAGATTCATTTCCGGACTAATGACCATTCCGGGCCGTTGCAGAGTTAGTTAGGAAATGGCGA
>NW_021026580.1:36013-67487 GCF_004153795.1 Camellia sinensis
TTTAGGAAACCTTGACTCGTTTGCCTAAGCCATGTGTCCGTCATCACCAAGTTGCCTCGGCTCGGAACTTGGGTACGATTGGAAGGTCACTTCGTGAGCACCCCGCTCGCCCGATCAAAGATCGCCTACTAACCATGATATCTATTTTGAAAACATTATGCGTTCTTATTCCGGTTATTCCTAGATTACTATGTGATGCGCACAAATATCAAGTATAGACTGGATCGCCTGGATTGGAACAAAACGTTTCATGTTTGTTTATTTTGAAAATGGTTTGATGGTGCTACCCGCAAGTAGGCTAAGACGTAGATTTGCCACCCCGGTGGGCTTAAGAAAACATGATTTGCCACTATCTATGGCTTAAACTCACAGTGAATGAATTGTTCCAATCCAAAAACCCAACCTTCACCCACAGGCATTCAGCAGTTATATCACATAAGCACATAGCCTCATGGTAAGCATGCTATCATGCAGTCACTCACACGCATGCAAGGATGCTAAAGCACAAAACTTACTGAGTACTCCTAGCCAAAACAGAAGCTAATTAGAAATCCATGCATGATCCTAATTATACAAAAATGCCTAATGCAACACATGTAAAAATGCAACTAAGATAGCTCAGCTATTCTAACATGGCATATGAAAACTACAGCTAACATGTATTCAACTTTGGAATTGAAATACAATGCAGTTAGTATGATCGCCATCCGGTGCATACAAGACAAATGAAATGAATGCAAACATGCTATCATACTGTATGCTAATTGAAACATCCCTAATCTAACATCATAAGCTGGTAAAAAAAAAGAGAAAGACGTGGGTTAGAAGACATACATCACACACACGCACACTTATTGCAACAATGCCTCGCGCAGAGGGTCCGAATAAATAATATACAGTCCCAATGAATAATTACAGTCCAAATATGTACAAACCCTAATTAATTAACAAATTAATTAGAAAAGTAATAAATTGGCGTGCAACCAGGACTCCTCAAACTCTCCGGATGATGAATAATGCATGCTCGGGTTGCCTTGTGCGAGAATCCCTCGCGATGCCCAGTTTATCCTGTTTGTTGATCAAGTGCCTTTCCAACAGGACTCCCCAAAACCCATGGACCCGATCAACATCTTAGAAATTAAATCCCATACTAACATAATCACATAAACATGTTATCATATAAGCACGTAACATCACACCTAAGTCTCTAACAAGCGAGACAAACCCATTGTGGTACTAACCACTTCCCACGTACCCAAATTATTCAAACCCGGTACGCTTTGATACCAAGTTGTAACGCCCTCAAAATACGATATAAATCAACCATACGTAAGATCTACAAACATAATAGAAATGTTATATTTTCATTCATCAGAGTCTACATTACCAAAAAAATATTACATACATTACACTTTCATGAATGTTCATTTTGAAACTATAGCATATAACTCTAATTTGGTAACAACAAAATAAATGCCTTATGGGCTTACATCTTTCCAAGAGATAACTTGGTTACAACAAAAAGATTTCTAAACTCTATACATATAAAGCCCTCGACTTGAAGTAAACATTTAGCACAAAGTAAAATCACAAAAAAGGAGTCTTCAGCTCCTAATCCTCCCAAGCTACGTCCTTGGAGATGGGCATGTCACCTGTACCTGAAAATGGTTTCCCAAGTAGGATGAGCCAAGGCCCAGCAGAGATATACTAACACAATATATGAAGTTTAACTAAGATATATGCATCAGTTAAATGCTTAACATTCGCGACCAATTTACTTACCATCCATGACCACCCGATATTGACATTAACATTTCAATCTGTTTCCATTAAATTTATGAATATAAATCATTATTATCAAATCAACCCAAATTGAGACTACAACTCAATGATTCACCAACTAATATATTCATCACTCCAACACTTCTATCTTTGCCATTTTACGGAATTCTCATCTGAGGGAATCGGCACCCATATACACAAGATTTCGGGACTTTCACCCTAGACATTCCGACTAACTTAATTTTAAATGGAGTCCATCCCCTATCTCCCCCCAAAACAATGGAGTACATCCCCTATCTCCTCCGAAACAAAGATACATATACAATGTATTTAAAGACATATCATATGCAATGACTATCCAAATCACATATTCAATAGTTTAATCAAACCATCATATTCAATGACATAATTCAAATGATTAGTTTCAATTTACCTAATCCTCATGCAGTTTCTATAACAATCACAGCCATCCTTCACCGATAGCCCAAAAATATATTTCTAAACAGATATACAATCCATTAAACAGATAATTTATCAAATTTTCATAGGTGAGTGATTCAACAAATCTAACTACACCATTCAATTATACATCCTTCCAATTTCATATTTCCCACATCAATTTCATTATTTATTCAAAATAGCTCTTTAACACAAATTAGGGCAAAACTTTTCTCTTTTTCACAATATCATACCCAAGACCCAATCTCACCAATTATACCCAAGAATCATCATGTTCAAGACCTCACATACATATATGGAGCCCAAAGTAGAAAACTCGTCATTCAAAATTTAAACTCAAACCCTAGTTTCTTTCAAATGCTCCCAAATTCCTTCATATATTCAAAATGACAAATACCTAGGTTAAACATCATAACAAGGTATAGAATATCCCTACCTCAAGTGTTGAAGCTCAAAGGAGAGAAGGAGAAACTTGAAGATGCCCAAAACTCAAACTTTCTTGGATCAAATGGAAGCTCACAAGATGCACAATCTTTTTAATAAAGGGACAAGGGTTGAGAGATCCCCAAATCAAGGTGTATTTATAGAGAGAGAGAGAGAGATTCAAATGATTAGTTTCAATTTACCTAATCCTCATGCAGTTTCTACAACAATCACAGCCATCCTCCACCGATAGCCCAAAAATATATTTCTAAACAGATATACAATCCATTAAACAGATAATTTATCAAATTTTCATAGGTGAGTGATTCAACAAATCTAACTACACCATTCAATTATACATCCTTCCAATTTCATATTTCCCACATTAATTTCATTATTTATTCAAAATAGCTCTTTAACACAAATTAGGGCAAAACTTTTCTCTTTTTCCCAATATCATACCCAAGACCCAATCTCACCAATTATACCCAAGAATCATCATGTTCTAGACCTCACATACATATATGGAGCCCAAAGTAGAAAACTCGTCATTCAAAATTCAAACTCAAACCCTAGTTTCTTTCAAATGCTCCCAAATTCCTTCATATATTCAAAATGACAAATACCTAGGTTAAACATCATAACAAGGTGTAGAATATCCCTACCTCAAGTGTTGAAGCTCAAAGGAGAGAAGGAGAAACTTGAAGATGCCCAAAACTCAAACTTTCTTGGATCAAATGGAAGCTCACAAGATGTTCAATCTTTTTAATAAAGGGACAAGGGTTGAGAGATCCCCAAATCAAGGTGTATTTATAGAGAGAGAGAGAGAGAGTATTTTAGAGAGAGAAGAACCTGAGCTAGGGTTTTGTGTGAGAAAAGGGGCCAAAAGTGATACAAAATATCGCTGTTGCGAACTGATATACGCGACCTTCGCTTGAGCGACCAGACACACAAGTGACCTCGCTCGAGCGCAAGAAGTGTCGCTCGCACGTAGAATGTAAAGCTTCATGTCTACGACAGATGCACACACTCGTTTGAGCGCAAGAAGTCTCGCTCGAGCAAAGAAGCAATTTCACAAGACTCGCTTGAGCGCAAGAAGCCTCGCTTGAGCCAAGAACTCCACGTTCCCATAAAAGCTGCGTCTGGGAAAAAAACCTGAGGACTCTCTACTCTCGCTTAAGCGCAAAAAAACTCGCTCGAGCGAAGGTGCAAATTACACAAGGCTCGCTCGAGCGAAGAGGCCAAAATCTAGGCAACAACAATCTATACTAACTAACAACCAACCTGTTCCAAACTCGCCCAACAAGTTCCAAAACTCAAATACAAAGGGTCAATGGAAGAAAATAAGACATAGATATGATATTCAATCACGGAACCCGAGTCCGGAACACAATGAAGATCGAGGAAAAACCGGGATCGCTATAATTTTTGTGATGAAACTTATGAATGTTTGTAGCGTGTGTTATGATATTTTGTGGTAAAATTATGAATAATAAATTTATGATGTCCACCCTATAGTTGTGAATGGTAAAGTCATAACACTTTGTAAATTATAACTTTTTTGGTGATAGAATTATGACATTTTGTGGTTTATGTTCCAAATTTTTAAAAAAAAGTTATGACGTGCATACCATATATACAGGCCCGACCCTGAGATTTTCGGGATCCAAAGCCAATAATGAGCTAATAAATATCACTAGATCATTTGGGACTTTTCACATTTTTTTTTTATTCAACCAAAATTTTTTTTAAAGGTAAAGAGTAAAAGATTCAAGTCAATAGAGTTAGGGTTAGGAATTAGAGATGACATTTTGTGGTTTATGTTACAAATTTTTAAAAAAAAGTTATGACGTGCATACCATATATACAGGCCAGACCCTGAGATTTTCGGGATCCAAAGCCAATAATGAGCTAATAAATATCACTAGATCATTTGGGACTTTTCACATTTTTTTTTTATTCAACCAAAATTTTTTTTAAAGGTAAAGAGTAAAAGATTCGTGTCAATAGAGTTAGGGTTAGGAATTAGATAGAGAGAGAGAGAGAGTGGGCCTTTTTAATTTTGAATGGGTCCTTTAATTTTTCAATGAGTCAATTTATTTTAAGTTAGTTTGGACCTTCTTTAATTTTTTTTGAACTTAAAATATACCTAATATATTACACTAAATTATAATAAGAAGGGACCCCTTTTTTTAGTGTGTTTTGAAGGGCTCTAAGTCATGGTATTAATGTTCTTGAGTCAAGTTTTGAAATACTTGATCGTTACAGGTTTTAGAAAGGATTTTTTTTTTTTTTGGATATGTAGTTAAAATTTGAATTTTATATGCAACTAATTGACTGTTTTTCTTCTTATATTCGTAAGGTAACGTTGAAGGGTCAAATAATCAAGACTTATCTGCGAATGTTGGTACATCTAGAGCGTGAAATACCTATAGTGGTTTTGAGGCAAGGTGCACTTATCCACTTAACAGTCACACCTAGAGCGTGGCAAGGCCGTGGCTTGCTGGGGTATGTATGTCATTCCACTTTTGCAGTGCTCCCTTTTTTGTTTAGATTATCCATCAAACCTATTATACTGTCATTTCTAGCTGCATTTTGTGGGAAAATATTAGTATTTACTGGTTGATTCTCACAATTATCATATGTTCTCTTTAACCTTTTTGTTGTGAGATATAAGATACATTTTGTCCAAGTAGATACTATTATTCCAAAATCTAGCACCCATATCCCTTCCAAATTTGAGAAAAGGCACTTACTTGCAAGATGGGTATATTTTGATGAGAAGGTTATTGTGAATAATTACTTACGTTGCTGCCTCTAAAAGTTGACTCTTTTAATGTTTCTTGGAATAGATGGTTTCTGCCCATGAGGAGGAGCAAGTTCAATGGAGATATTCAAACAAATTGTAGGCTAATAATTCTTATAATTATTTTCTACATTTTTAATCCTTAAGTTTAGGTCAAAGCAACCTTAAGTGGAACAGTTGACACAACAGAGCTTTTACGTGTTAAATTTATTAGCCACCTTCACTTTCAACATTTACACATTCTTTTCTCTCTCTATCTCCAATGTTTTCAAACCCGGACCGGACCAGTTGGTCGGACCGGTAGAACTGGTGACTGCACCTAGTTCTGGTCCAGACGACCCTTCAAACCTGAACTGTCAGGACCCAAACCCGCCCCTAAAAGTTTGGTCCATGACCGGCCTGTACATAGGCCTCAAAACAAAATTTTACGAATACTTATTCAAATACAGGGCCTTAAGCGAAAGCAAATATCAATATAAAGATAACGTCCATTGAGCTTGTCCATACATGATGAAATAAATAAATTTAAGCGTTTAAGTACACTTCCATATTTACATGTACAATCACAGAATTTATGTAGATCCCACACACACTTACATAAGACTCATAAATTACATAACTCCCAGTAATCAAAATTAAGGCCTCAACACGGAGGCATACCCCAGGCGGCTTGGCAGACAGATGGATCTCATACAATTCTAGTGTCGGTTCTCGATGGTTCACCTACATAAATATACATAAAACAGAGTGAGCAAGGCTCAGTGAATAATAGCAATGTGAGGAGGTTAGTTAAACGAGCATAGTCTTAAAGAATGTAAATATGCATATCAAACCATACACAGATGTCCTCGTCTCGACCTACAACACAATGCACACAGCATAATATGAGGATATAATCAATCTCTTCTTTTGCTTTTTAGTCAATTAGTCATATCGGTTATAAACTCATTAGTCCTTAATAGGTCATAATCCATGTCTCAGAAAATATGAGGAATCGATAGGGAAATGGCTTAGACGAAGAACGGCACAAAATCGGTAGACAGAAAGTGAACAACTTTCACTATTTTGGGGATATCTATTTGTATACAAAGAATTTGAGAGTGAGGTCACCACCATTGGAAACTAGACTTCCAGTGCTTGAATTTAGGCTCAAGAATCACTCAAAACGGAGTCCAGATGTGGAAGATATGCTTATTTGAAGTTGGCTGAACAAAGTTGTCCCCGCACGTGCGGGAAACAGGGCCGCACGTGCGGGACCACATGATTTTTTAGCAAAATATGGAAATGGATTGCCGCACGTGCAGGAAGACACGTCGCATGTGCGGCTCTGGGTCAATTTTCCTGTCTGAAAATGTTGTTTGCTCTAACTCTTGTTTCTTCCATTTCTAAGCTTGGTTTCCAACTCAAATCACCTAAAAACATATAAAACTAATGGAAAACATGAAATCATAATTGTTTTCCAAATCAAAACATTAAAATACAATGAAGATCCAAGTAAGGAAGATTAATCTCTTAATTTAGTTATTTTCCAAGACTTCTTCTTCCATATTTACATAAATTTCTATTTATACATAATTAACCATTGTAGACATCCCATTTTTGACCGTCCTCAAGACTTGGACGTCACCGTTTGAACACTCGGTGATCATCCTTGTTTGTGTTTGTCTTGAGTTCCCGGAGGTCTCGGCTACGTGCCTTGCCTCAGGATTTTTCGACTCGACTGTTTTGTGTCTGGTTTTGCACCAAACACTTGTGTTTTTGCTTTGGAGGGCAGGGAATGGCTTTTTGGCCATCCCCACACTCCACCGGCCATGGCTTGAGGCCACCGGCTGTGTTTTGTTTCCATCAGCCAAATATTTGGTCGACCGGCACTCTAGGTGGTCGACTGGTCATATATTTTGGTCAAATTGCATTTTTGACCGGGCGACTACTGTGCATTTGCTTTTGCAGATATTTTTATGCCAGCTGTGCTAGCTGGCATACACTTTGCTCCCCTCCATACACGTATATGGAGGGATCTCCCTCTTGTTAGCTTGCCTTGGAAGCTTTACAAGATGGGATTGTCTATAAGAGGAGGCCTCTTCTCCCTCTTTTAGGTTAGACAACTTTTTTCAGAGTTTTGAGTTCTAAGGTTAGGGTTTGCATATATCCTATCTCTATATCTCTCCCTCTTTGTGTATTTGTGTGTGTTTAAGTCTTAGTATTGCACACAAACACCCACCATTATACCTTCTCTTGGAACTGAGGTCCTTGGAGGTTGTTCTTGAAGTTTTGGAGCTGGTTTGGACCTAAGGAAGCTGCTGGTCCACCTTTTTTTGAAGAGGATCTACAAGGGTAACCACTTTCCCTTTTTATTTCCCATTTTTTCATAGCTTTTTTGACTACCTTGCAACTGTTTTTAGGCTTTACATATAACATATAAAAGTCTTTTTTTTCATTGCTTTAAATAGTTGGTTAAGGGTGTTTTGAGCTTTGAGGTTGTTTGACCCCTCTTAGGGCTTATTTGACCCCTTTTTTGTGCCATTTTGGTGAGCTCCGGGACCATTGTGTTTGGGCCTCCTCACCACTGAAATCTTGAGGGATTTCAGTGGTGAGGATGGTGCCTTGAGGTCCTAAGAAGGAGAGGGCCACCCCCTCTCCTTGTTGTCCTTGAAAAGGGCCATTTTAGCTTCTTGAGAGAGCATCTTGTTTAAGTGTGTGTTGGCCATGCCTTAACTGATTTTTGTGCTTATTATGTCATAATATAGCTCTGTTTTCAGTTGGCTTAGACATACCTTGCATGCCTTGTATACATGTCTTGTAATGCCATCATTTAGCCTTAACATGCCTTATGCTTTGAGCCCTTGTTCTAGCATGTTTTAGGCTTAGCTTTGTGAAACTTTTGCATTTGTTTTGGCATGTTGAAGTTCTATTTTTGGTTACTTTGGTCGACCATGGCATGCTTAGTATAGTCTCTTTGCATTCTTAGCTTGTGAGCCTCAAGTGCATGGATCATGAGCATGCATTACCTGTATCTTTTCAATGGTTTGGAACCATTTATCATGTTATTTCAGTCCCTATAACATGCCTATATGCTTGCATTTGATGCTCCTTCAATGTGTTAAAAGGTTGTCGCCTTAGGCTCCATGAATGTGCCTCTTTGTATGCTTGCATATTTAGACCACTTGGATGCCATCTAGGCGCATCCCTAGCTTTGTTTAGGTCTGTATTGGACCTGTTTTAAGCCCCCTTAGCCTTGTGAGGCTTGGTTGACTTAGCCTTGGTTCAAGCCTCCTTGGCTTCTTGGACCATTGTCTCATGCTTTGCTTGTTTTGATTAGTTGGTTTGGCACCTCTCTTTTATGCAATTTCAGAGTTTGGTATGCTTGTCATATGTCCATGATCATCTCTTTTAAGTGTGCTTAAAAGTTGCCTCTTGATGCTTAGGAATTGGATCATGTATGCATGCATGTTTGTATGTGCATTTGGCCCCAATTTCATGGTTTATGGCCACTGTTTTAGGCTTGTTTGAGGGCTGCCTAAATTAGTTTAAGTCCATCCTTCATGTGTTATAACATGCTTGCCTTGTGCATTGTTGCATACTTGGCCTATTATATGTTATTGTTTGCTTGAAATCATGATGCACTTGGCATGTATTTCCTTGGTTAAGTTGCTTTGCATTGTTCCTATGCTTAGTTGTGCATTTGGCCCCATCTCCATAGTTTATGGCCACTGTTTTAGGCTTGTTTGAGGGCTGCCTAAATTAGTTTAAGTCCATCCTTCATGTGTTATAACATGCTTGCCTTGTGCATTGTTGCATACTCGGCCTATTATATGTTATTGTTTGCTTGAAATCATGATGCACTTGGCATGTATTTCCCTGGTTAAGTTGCTTTGCATTGTTCCTATGCTTAGTCCACCTTACATGTTGTTACATGTTTGCCACTAGCATAGTTGTCACATGCCTTGTATGCTCATTTTGCATTCTTAGCCTCCATGTCTAGGTTGCATTCCATTTGCATGCATGCTTCACCTCTTGAGTTGAGTATGATAGAGGTAGAGCCCCTTTGTTTGATTATGTGCATTTCATTTGAAATCAAAGTCCATAATTGGTTTCTTGGGCCATCACGCATCAAAATGCGCGATTGGTGGTCCAAGAACCAAGGACCATATCCCTTTGAGTCATAAATATGATAAGGGATGTGTTGGTGCATACATTTGCTTGAAATGCATTGTCATGCCATGTTTTGCCCTCTGCTGCTGTCAAGATAGGTTTCTGCAGAAAGCTTTGGCCGGTCGGCTACATGGAGTGCCGGTCGACCATTCATGGATGGTCGATAGCTCAACTAATGGTCGATGACCATCCTTCCATGGCCGGTGACCATTTGCCTCTGCCGGTGACCATTTGTCTCAGCCGGTGGCATTCCCCAACATCCAGAGAGTATACCCTGAGACTTTGGCAGTCTTCAGAGGAGCAGAGCAGGGAAAACAGAAGCAGTTTGTGCATGGCAGTGGACTTCCGAGTGGAACCGAACGCGCGTGCATTGGACCCTCTTCCCGAGGCTGCTTTTTACTACTTTCTTAGATTAGTTAATTTGTTAACTAGTTTAATTGGTCTGTAATATTTAATTAGCTTGTAGGTTAATTAATTGTATTATTCTTTTGGTCCCTCCGAGTGAGGGCGAATTTGTAATAAGTGTGGGTGCGTGTGTGCATGTCTTCTACCCCCCGCTTCTTTCTCCTTTTTACTTACCTACTTTGATGGTTAGTATTAGGGAACGTTTAATTTAGCATACTTTATGCTACGCATGCGTGCATCATTCATCAGTGTTGCATGCACCGGGCTCGGCGCATCATGCTAACTGCATAAAGTATTTCAAATCTAACTTGAATACGTGCATCAAATGGTTGCATTTCACATGCCATCCTAGGATTAGTCGAGCCTATCCTAATTGCATTCCGTATGCGTCACATTAGGCACTTAACATGAACTAGGATCATGCATATGATTACTAACTAGTTCATTATTTTGGCACGGAGTACGATGTAAGTATTTATGCTTTAGAATCTCGCATGAGTGTAAATGTTAACATGACAGCATGCTTACCATGAGGCTATTGCTTATATGATATAACTGCTTGAGTGCCTGTGGATGGAGGTTAAATTACCTAAATTAGAATAATGCACTAAAACTGTGAGTTTTAAGCCCACTAGATAATGGCAAAATCATCTTTTCTAAAGCCCACTTGAGGGTGGCAAAATCTGCATTGTAGTCTACTTGCGAGTAGCAAACCATTTTCAAAACAAACATGAAATGTTTTGTTCCAATTTAGGCGATTTGGTCTATACTTGTTTGCTGTGCGCATAACATAGTAATTCTAGGCTAATACCCGGAATAAGAGCATATAATGTTTTTAAAACAAGGTATCATGGTTAGTAGAGGCCGATCTTTGATCGGGCGAGCGGGGGTGCTCATAGCTGACCTTCCCCAATCGTACCCAAGTTCCCGAGCCGAGGCAACTTTGGTGATGACAGACACGTGGCCTTAGGCAAACGAGTCAAGGTTTCCTAAATTCCCCAAAAATAAATATTTAGGTGGCGACTCTGTATCTAGAAAAGCAGTCCATGTTTGGCACTTCTTTCTAAAAAATCTGTTTTCAAAAACGATTTGCCGGATTTGGACTCTTTGGTTCAGATTTAGAACCGTGACAATTTGAGTCCGAACTGTAGTGAGCCCAAATGAACAGAACGAGACTCATCCTCCCGGGGCGTTCGGGGGACGTCTACAACCATGCAAAACCTCAAGATTGGGCTCAACTTCTCATAATCAAGCTCAAGATAAGCAAATATAATGAATTTAACTCTTCAATCAAGCAATTCTAAGGAATCAAGGTTCAATTTTATGAAGAGAGTTCATTTCATTCATAACCCAAGACTCTAATTCATTTACATAATAAATCCTCCATTTAATCCTTGATTCTTTGCGGTAGAGGAGTTATCTACAAAGATGATGACTAAAGCCACATACCTTATCTTAAATCTTTCCTTTTTCCCTTGATCTCTTCAATTTTCCAAGCTTTACGGTTGATCTTCTTCGTCTCTCTTTAATTCTCTTCAATCATCTTCAAATCCCCATGGATGTTGAGTTTTCTCTTAGAGGAACTTTGCCTCTCCTTCTCTCCCTCTCTCTCACGGTTCTCTTTCTCTCTCCCTTAGATATTTTTGACCCAAAGTGATGAGTTCAACAACTCATATATTTATATATATACATCACACACATAAGCTTATCACAAATAGGGGTAGCCAAACGCACCATTACGAATCGCACAAAATCAAATTTCAATTAAACTCCCAAATGACTCTAAAAATTATGCTGATCATAAATATGTCCTCTGTTTTGGTTTTTGAAACCTCAAGGCCTTTAATTTGCAATACAAAGTTAACCACCCAAATGTGCATTAACGAATCAGACGAATTAAATTTCCAATTAATTTTCCCAAGTAGCTCTAAAAATTTCCACTAACATATCCAAGTACTAAATTTGATTTCCGAACCCATAAAGGTCACCAATTCGGGTTTTAAAGTCGTAACTCAACAGATAATTCTTCAATTAGAACAGATATAATTAAATTAAAGCATATTAATCCATATGTAAATAAAGATAGCTTCTTATACACATTTTAAGGTCGTTATAAGAACTATGCGCAAAACCAGAAGAACTGCCGGTTCAACCGGAATAACCAGCGAACCGGTCACAGTTTGACATACGAACCGGCCGGGATTGAAGAATTGAAGTTTCTTTCAAAAATATGTTGTGAAGAAATCTTGAACATGAAACAAGCGCAAAAAAAAAACAAACACTCAAACCAATAAGTTATCAACACAATTGTTGATAATGTAATAAGTATATATATATTCAATATTATCTTAATTATTTTTACTAAAAATCAATGTATAAAAAACGTAAAATAAATTTTAAGAAAAATCAACAGTATAGTGATCCTGGTTTTGCCTCTCTTTATTTATTGTATTTCGGACTCGGTTCCGTGGATGTGTTGTTGTCTCATTCTCATTTCCATCCTTTACTCATCGTATTTGAGTCTTGGATTGTATTGAGCAGGTTTGAAACATGTTGGTTTTGCTTTGAAACCAAAAGTAGTTATCCAGAATTTGGCCTTCACGCTCGAGCGGGGATTTTGACGCTCAAGCTGGCCCTTTGTTATTGCTTCTCCGCTTGAGCGGGAGTCTTGACGCTCGAGCGTAAATTTCCATCTCCCAGTATTTTCCTCTACAGTGTTTGACACTCGAGCGGGCGTTTCGACGCTCGAGCGTGAGTTTGTGTGTGACGCTCGAGCGGGGACCTGGTTCTGCAAAAGTTCTGGAAGCGTGTATTCGGCCCTCGAGCGGGGGTTTGGACGCTCGAGCGTGAGTCTGTGTCTGACGCTCGAGCGGGGAGTTCCACGTTCAAGCGGGTATACGTGTATATCACTTTGAGATTTAGCTTTTTGGATCACTTTTTCAATTCCATTTCTCTCTCTTACTTTTCAAAACAACCATTGGAGAGCTTCTCTCACTAAAACCTTCACTTCTCTCTAGGGTTTGATCTAGTTAGAGTAATCTCTCACCCTTTGACCTTTGTAAAAAGTGTGTTGATCGTCGAGGGCTACATTTTGATCCGAGAATTTTGTGATTTGGAGCATCTTCGTTTTCTTTATCTCCTTCGTTGGGTTCCATCTTTTGAGGTAGGGATTCCTACTCATCTTTATGGGTTTTAACCCAAATGTTGGGCTTTTGTATAAATGGTTTGGTTTTAGGATGTTAGGGTTTGAGATGTATAATGTTTAAAAAAAGGGTTTTGTTTATTTGGCTCATACGTATGTGTTTTGGGTCTAGAAAGGGGATTATTGTAGTTGTTGATAATATTTGGACCTTTGGGTCAATATTGAGAAGATGGGGAAAAATGCCACATTTGGGTATATTTGAGTCATTAGTGTAATTAATGACATTTGTTATGAAATTGAGTTGGGGCATTTATTATCTGTTTAGAAATAACTGTTTTGGGCTATCGATGGAGGATAGTCTTGATTGTTGTAGACACTACATGATGATTAGGTAAATTGAAACTAATCAAGTTGTGTATTTGAATACATGGGTGCCGAATCCCGCGGATGAAATTTTCGTAAAATGGCCATCTGAATATCTATACATGGGTGCCGAATCCCGCGGATGAAATTTTCGTAAAATGGCCATCTGAATATCTATACATGGGTGCCGAATCCCGCGGATGAAATTTTCGTAAAATGGCCATCTGAATATCTATACATGGGTGCCGAATCCCGCGGATGAAATTTTCGTAAAATGGCCATCTGAATATCTATACATGGGTGCCGAATCCCGCGGATGAAATTTTCGTAAAATGGCCATCTGAATATCTATACATGGGTGCCGAATCCCGCGGATGAAATTTTCGTAAAATGGCCATCTGAATATCTATACATGGGTGCCGAATCCCGCGGATGAAATTTTCGTAAAATGGCCATCTGTTAGTTATTGCTCATATTATGTTTAGCATATCTCTACTGGGCGTTGGCTCACCCTATATGGGACATCATTTTCAGGTACAGATAGCATGCGACCTCCAAGGACGTAGCTTAGGAGGCATTGAGACTGTTGGACTGTTTGTGTTTTAGTTGTATTACATGTATATCAAGTCGAGGGCTTATTTTTGTGTAGAGTTAGTACTCTCTTATTGTAACCAAGTGTTGGCTTGGAAAGTTGTAAACCCATAGGGCATTTATTTTTGATGTCAACATGTAATACTTTTTGTAAGAATACTCTAATGTTTGTAATATAATATCTCCTTTCAGTATCTTGAATGTATAATATTGTGGATTTATTTTGAGGGCGTTACAACTTGGTATCAGAGCGTACCAGGTTCGAATACTTTGGGTACGCGGTAAGTGGTTAGTACCACAATGGGTTCGTCTCGCTTGATAGAGACTTAGATGTAGTGTTATATGCTTATGTGATAACATGTTTATGTGACTATTTGGGTATGGGATTTAGTTTCTAGGATGATTGATTGGATCCTTGGGTTTCTATGAGTCTTGTTGGAAAAGCACTTGATCAATGCTGTTTCTAACCGGAACTCTAGTAACGCCTCGGGACTATCGTTATCCGGAAATGAAATTCGTAAGTGCTTATGTGATTACGTGCTTACGTGGAGTGAATTATAGTTGTCCATTGCATTGGGACGCGAGTGTTTTAGCTTCGGCACATTTGTGAATGTGCTAATGTTCTTCGTTACCTTTATTAGGATGTCAGGACGACGACGTGGTGGTAGGCGAGGCAGACCTAGGAGGCAGGAAATGCCTATACCAGATGATATTCCGGCACAGCAGGAAGAGGTTGGTCAGGCCAATGTGGCCGAGCCAGCAGGACAGCACGCTATGGGCGGCTTAGCCCGTGGGATAGCAGATGCTTTGAGGGAATCCATGGGTATCCTCAGAGCTGAGGCTCTAGTTTAGGCTCCAGTGCAGGCCCAGGTTGTTGATGCAGGGCCTTCCTTTCAGAAGAGGGAGTTCTTCCGGTCTAATTTGGAGGAGTTTGTTGGGGATCCAAAGGAGCCACTTAAGGCGGATGAGTGGTTAGAACAAATGACCAAGACATTTGAGATGATTGGTATCGAGGATGGGGTATTAAAGGTGACCTTGGCATCTTTCCAGCTTAAGAGAGATGCGGGTCAATAGTGGAAGTTCACGAAGGGCCGTATTGTTGGCACTTGGGAGGCTTTTGTAGATGCTTTTCAGGAGAAGTATTTAGCCCTAGCTATCAGGGAAAAGTTGAGGGACCAGTTCTACCAGCTCAAGCAGCTAGGTTTGTCTGTGGCCGAGTTTAAGGCCACCTTTACCAGTTTGTCCAGGTTCGCACCTGAGCTCGTGGCGTCAGAGGAACACCGTTGTATTGAGTTCGAAAGGAAGTTGAGGCATGGCCTCAAGATGAGGGTTGGGGGATCCATGATCCGGGAGTATGGGCGTCTTGTGGATGTCGTGACCTATATGGAGTCTATGATGGAGGAGGAGGAGAGGATGAGGGGCTCCAAGAGGAGTCAGGATGGCCAGGGGGATGGCAGGAGGCAGAGGGGTTCTAACCCTCAGCAGTCCCATAGTGCTTTAGCGAGATCTACCTTTCCAGTACCGGGTTCGGGTTCTGGGAGAGGCAGCCGGGGAGACTTTACCTGCTTCAAGTGTGGTCAGCTAGGCCACAAGTCTCCAGCTTGCCCCTAGAGGGGAGGAGGTCAGAGAGCAGCTTCATCTTCAGCTCGACCTCAGAGCCAGAGTTAGGGCAGAGGCCGATCGTCCTCTTGTTATCAGTGTGGTCAGGTAGGACACCTGAAGAGGTTCTGCCCACAGTTGGGTGGTACACCCGGTGCGTCTGGTTTGAGACAGACGCAGAGTTCGCAGCCAGCACAGTCTGTTCAGGCCTCGAGGGGCAATCAGGGGACTTCATCATCTCAGTCTATGCATCAGTCCTTTGCTCCGAGAGGTGAGCAGGTGGATCAGGGGTCTACAGGGTGCGTGTATGCTGTTACCGCGCAGGATCTTGTACCGGCTCCATCTGTTGTGAGAGGTACCTTTTTATTTTGCAACTCGGTTGCCAATGTGTTGATTGATACTGGTGCATCTCATTCCTTTTTATCTATTGTATTCGCATCTGTTTTGGGATTGGAGTTGGCACAGTTAGCATCTCCTATTTGTGTTATATCGCCTGTTGGGGGCGAATTGATTTTGAAATACGGATGTAGAGGTTGTGACATAGAGGTCGTCGGCCGCCGACTTCCGTTTCCTTTTGTAGTTATGCCTATGTCGGGTTTTGATGTGATTTTGGGTATGGACTGGCTATCGTCATACTAGGCTGTCATCGATTGTTACCGCCAGAGAGTCACAGCATGTAACTTGAGCGAGGAATGTTTCCATTTCTTGGGAGATCGGGTTGGTAGTGTGTTACCACCGATGTATGATCCCCGAGGACGGAGTGAGCGTAGTGTTCTTCTCGCTAGCCTTTTGAGTAGTGAGTGTGACGAGAACAGAGTTGAGTTGCCGAGAGTGGTTTGCAAGTATTCGGATGTCTTTCCCGAGGACCTTGTTAGTTTACCACCTCATCGAGAGATAGAGTTCTCTATTGACTTAGTGCCCGGCACGGCGCCGATTTCTATGGCACCTTACCGTTTTACTCCAGCCGAGTTGAGTGAGTTGAAGATTCAGCTCCGGGAGTTATTAGATAAGGGTTTTGTTCGCCCTAGTATTTCGCCGTGGGGAGCACCGGCCCTCTTTGCTAAAAAGAAAGATGGTGCCTTGAGACTTTGTATCAATTACCGAAAATTGAATCGGGCTACGGTTAAGAATAAGTACCCTATGCCCCGTATAGATGACTTGTTTGACCAGTTAAAAGGGTCTCATTGCTTCTCCAAGATAGATTTGAGATCGGGTTACCATCAGTTGAGAGTCAGGGAGGAGGATATTCCTAAGACGGCATTCCGTACGCGGTATGGCCACTATAAGTTTCTGGTGATGCCATTTGGGCTTACCATCTAGGGAACACGAAAATGTACCAAGATTTGAAATTGAATTTCTGGTGGCCGGGAATGAAAAAAGAAATTGCTGATTTTGTAGCGAAATGTCTTCATTGCCAACAAGTTAAAGCCGAAAATCAACGACCCTCAGGCTTACTGCAACCCTTACCTATACTGGAGTGGAAATTGGAGCATATCACCATGGATTTTATTGTGGGATTGCCTCGCTCCAGTAAGGGTATGGACTCAATTTGGGTTATAGTTGATAGACTGACTAAATCTGCTCACTTTTTACCTGTCAAAACAATTTATAATGTGAACAAATTGGCTGTGATTTATATTGATGAAATTGTTAGACTGCATGGAGTGCCTGTGTCCATTGTTTCTGATAGGGACTCGAAGTTTACATTGAGATTTTGGCAAAGCCTACAGACTGCATTGGGTACTGAACTGAGACTGAGTAGTGCCTATCATCCTCAGACCGATGGCCAGTCAGAAAGGACCATCCAGACTCTGGAGGATTTACTGAGAATGTGTGTCTTTGATTTTCAGGGGAACTGGGAAAGCCATTTGCCGTTGGCTGAATTCGCCTAAAACAACAGCTATCATTCGAGTATTGGTATTGTAACGCCCTCAAAATAATAGCCTTAAACCCATTAAATAAGACATGCATTGATATTCAAAAGCTCCACATTCTTTCATTTAACAGAGTTTCATTACAAAAAGTATTACTCTTTGCTTGGGCCCGAGATTGTATATGAAACGACTGAGAAAGTAAAACTGATACAACAGAGACTGAAAACCGCACAGAGCAGACAGAAAAGTTATGCAGATGTCCGAAGGCGGGACAGAGAGTATGAAGTGGGTGATCACGTTTTTGTGAAAGTGACACCGATGAAAGGCTAGACTCGTTTTGGAGTCAAAGGCAAATTAGCCCCAAGATATGTCGGACCGTATGAAATTATTGAGAAAATCAATCCGGTGGCGTATCAAGTTGCGCTTCCTCCTGAAATTGAGCATATGCATAACGTCTTTCACATTTCTATGTTGAGGGACTACCTCCGGGATCCTTTTCTTGTGATAGAGCCTACTCGTGTAGTGCTGAGTGATGACTACACTTACGAGGAACGGCCTATTCAGATTGTAAACAGACGGATCAAGAAGTTGAGAAACAAAGAGATCCCGTTAGTGAAAGTTGACTGGCAAAACCATGGTGGCGTGTATGCCACCTGGGAAAGGGAAGATGACATGGCTAAACGATATCCTGAACTGTTTCCACTGAATCCTGTTTTCTTCCAGAATGAAGGTAACTCGAGTTTAGAGGACTAAACTCTTTATAAGGAGGGGAGACTGTAACAACCCCCATACGGCTGGATATTACAGAAGATTTGTCAAAGATTTCTCCAAAATTGCCATACCGTTGACTCAGTTAACTCAGAAGGGGACATCATTTGACTGGACAAACTGAGACTGATTATGATTGGTAACTGAATTGATTGAAGTACTGAACTGACTAACTGAAATCTGAAACTGAATCGATTGACTGTATCTGTTTAATTGCATGTTTATCTGTTTGACTGTTTAATTATCTGTTCAGTTTTTATGTTTAAACTGTTAATTGAAGGCCTTATCGGCGGCCGAATCCGAAATCGATTGATGTTCTATGATCGTTAGAATTAATGTGAAATTATGGCATATTTATCTGAAAACTGAATTGGTATGGTTAAATTAGATTAAAATAAGCTAATTTCAAGAGTTGACTTAATTACTATGGTGCCATTGAGTGGGCCACTTAGCCAACACATACTTGAGCCTTGTTATACATGTAAACAAAACATTTCATCAGCCAAGTTCCTTGTTTTGCCGATTAGAGAGAGAGGAAGTGAGAGAGTGGAATTGTCCTTGTTGATTTGCTTAGAAACTTGGAGGAATTGAAGTGTAGATTGCAATTTGAGCTTCTATTCTTGCATTGAAGACTTAAGGTAGTGTAATTACCCTCTTGTTTGTGAATTGAACTTGTTCTTACATGCCTCATGTCAAATTTAGTGGATTAAGTCATGAAATAGCTTCACATGTTGAATTATAACTTAATTCATGCATGCATGTTTGTATTCTTGCATTTTAAGTTGTTTTCATGGCAAAATGTTACTTGCATGTTCATATTTTTCAATAGACCATGATTTCATCTTGTTTTTGGAACAATTGGCTCACTAGAGCATCAAATTGAAGCTTTGAAATGATTTGAATTCATGCATGTCATGTTTGGATTATGTTCATGAAAATTGGTTTGAAATGAGTTTGAATTGATCTTCCTTTGGGGCTTTGATTTTACAAATTGAACTTTGAAATATGTTGTACTATGTATTTACAAGTGTGTTCTGGAAAAATTGGCCCAAGAGGATCGAAATTTGTGCATTTGAACTTGGATTTGAGCTGGAGGTTCGAATCTGGGAATTCCAAATTTTGAACTCACGCTCGAGCGAGGTGAATGGCGCTCGAGCGTGGAAATCGTGCTCCCAGCATTTTGTTCTGTTTTGATGTCCGCTCGAGCGAAATAATTGACACTCGAGCGGAACCTTGTGTATTTCGCTCGAGCGGGCGTCGAGCGCCCAATCGAGCGTGATTTTTGCACATCCAGCACTTTTGACTGTTTTGCAGAACGCTCGAGCGGAAAGTCTACGCTCGAGCGGATACCTTTGTCTGCATTCACGCTCGAGCGTGGAAACCTACGCTCGAGCGGAACCTCTGTTTTCTGAAAATTCTGAAAATGTTTTCTAAGTACATCTTTGCATCCTCATCCCATCCTAGGCATTCTTAGGCCTAGTTTAAGACATCTTAATGAGGATATAGATGTAGAACACACCGAGGCAAATTAGGGATTAAGTTATTATCTTTCCCAACTGTGTAGCTTAGTGTGTGTTCATCCTGTATACTGTGTAGGGTTGGCAACTGGAGACGCGCTCTAGCCTAACTGTAGCCCAGAACTCTGTGAGTAACAACTGTGTAAAGATATGTTCAAAATGATTATCTTCTGAACAATTGAACTGTACTGTTTCTGAATTGATTACTGTTAACTGAATGAATGAATGTCCTATATTCTGAACTGTATTGTGGCATCCTTAGCAACTACTGTTTACTGTTACTGATACAGAGATCTCTGTCGGTTCCCTCGTTGGAACCACTACTGTTTACTGATTTATGGCCATTATTTACTGTTCGGTCTTTTAAGACCTACTGTTTACTGTACTGTTATGCTAATAGATGTACCACATATGACTGAATGACTGATATACTTAATCAATGAACTGTTTTCATTACTGTAAGGACATTTCATTCTTAACCTCTTTACGCATTATGTTATTCACTTGGCTTTAGCTCACTGCTCATATATATATGTAGGTGTACAAGCACCAGACCGTGGCTAGGAGCGTGGGTTAGACTCCCTTTTTGTCAAGCCAACCACTGTGCCTCACTGCGAGGTTCCGAGCCTGTCAAGCTTTGGCTTAGGGGTGTTTTAATTTCCCCTGTCTGTCTCTGTAACTGTTTTGTTAACTGTATAGACGGAATGTTTTGTACTGTACTGTTCCAACGGGGATTAAGTCCCTGCTCTGAATAACTGTAAATGTTGTACATACTGTTTTGTACTATTCATATGTATATGCATGAAAAGTCTTTTTGCATTCAGACTGTCACAACTCATTGGACATTGTTTATTTACTGTTTTGGCTTCCGCCAGCCCCTGTACTCTGTTTTACTGTTCTACTGTTAAGCAGGCCTTCGGTAATCCTCGGATTACTGGCCGGTTACGGTGCTAAACCCATAGGGGCGAGTTTGGGTCGTGACAAAAGGCCAATGTCGTGGCCGATGCCCTTAGTAGGAAATCCATTAGTGATGTTGCCTGTATAGCCATCCGGGAGTGGGAAATGTTAGGTGCACTGGGCGAGTTCGATTTGTTTCTAGGCGAATCCATTGAGGCTGCAGCCTTGTTTTCTATTGTTGCACAGCCTACACTTGTGAATCGAGTATTAAAGGCACAGAGAGGTAACCTTGAGGTAGAACCCCTTCGAGATAATATCTCCAGTGGGAAGGCTGAGAAGGGTTTGACTGTGTATCCCGACCAGAGTGTGAAATACCGAGACAGTCTATTTGTGCCGGAGTCTTGCCGAGAGGACGTACTCCAAGAGTTTCACCATTCGCGCCTTGCGGTACATCCGGGAGGTACCAAGATGTATCGTGATCTAGGTCGTCAGTTTTGGTGGAGGGGTGTGAAGAGAGATGTGGTGGTTTTCATATCGAAGTGCCTTACTTGTCAACAAGTGAAGGCTGAACATCAGAGGCCAGCGGGTTTGTTGCAACCCTTGCCTATTGCCGAGTGGAAGTGGGAGCATGTCACCATGGACGTCGTTATAGGTCTTCCGAGGACTCAGCAGGGTAGTGATGCTATTTGGGTGATTGTAGACCGGTTGACTAAGTCAGTGCACTTTATTCCTATGCGCGTAAGAGATTCGGTAGATCATCTTGCCGACTTGTATATTCGGGACATAGTGAGGTTACACGGGGTCCTAGTGTCGATCGTCTCTGATAGAGATCCTCGTTTTACTACTAGGTTGTGGCAGAGTTTGCAGAGTGCCTTGGGCACTAAACTGACCTTTAGCACAGCTTACCATCCTCAGACTGACGGACAGTCCTAGCGTACTATTCAGATCCTTGACGATATGCTTCGAGGTTGTGTCCTTGACTTTAGTGGGACGTGGGAGAGGCACTTGCCCTTGGTGGAGTTTGCCTACAACAACAGCTTTCGGTCTAGTATTGGTATGGCACCGTTTGAGGCCTTGTATGGCCGACCTTGTAGGTCTCCAGTTTGTTGGGTCGAGGTGGGTGATGCACCTTTATTGGGCCTGAAGTTGGTGAGGGAAACGACGGAGAAAGTTGAGCTTATCCGTAAAAGGCTTGTTACAACCTAGAGTCGCCAAAAGAGTTATGCCGACCGTAGGAGGAGGCCTTTGGCATTTGAGGCGGGTGATCATGTTTTCTTGAAAATATCACCTAGGCGGGGTTTGATGAGGTTTGGGAAGAGTGGGAAGTTGTCCCCTCAATTTATCGGTCCCTTTGAGATCCTTGAGAGGATTGGGGAGGTTACTTACCGTTTAGCTTTGTCCGGAGTGGATGACGTGTTTCATGTTAGTATGCTTTGGAAGTACGAGCCGGATCCATCACACGTGTTGGATTGGACCGACTTAGAGGTAGATGAGGACGCCTCGTATGAGGAGAGGCCGATGCGGGTCTTGGATAGGCGGGATCAAGTCTTGCGAGGCAAAACCATTCCCTTGGTAAAGGTTTTGTGGGAACATCACGGAGTGGAGGTGCCACTTGGGAACGTGACATGGATGTCCGTGAGAAATATCCGGACTTGTTTGTAAATGTTTAACCATGTTTTGGGATTTTGTAATATTGATGAACTTTAAGAACATTAAATATGTCTTAAGTTGTAAAATATTATGAATGTTTTGGTTTATGGGAATATTGTGGAACTTGCCTTGTAATGAAAGTTTATTTTGACATTGCATATATTAACTCTATTTTAGAAATGCAAATATAATTTTGGCATTGAATTTGTTTTGTGATGCATGTTGATAATACATGTTGGAGATTATGTTAGAAGTTTGCCTCTTGAATAGAGATCGAATGACCGGTAATGGGTCAAGTTGTTGAATTTTATATTGTAATAATGTTGGTAATTGAGAAAACATGTTTTTGAAAAACTTGCACTTAATTTCGGGGACGAAATTCTTTAAGGGGAGGAGGTTATAGTGATCCTAGTTTTGCCTCTCTTTATTTATTGTATTCCGGACTCGGTTCCGTGGATGTGTTGTTGTCTCATTCTCATTTCCATCCTTTTCTCTTCGTATTTGAGTCTTGGGTTGTGTTGGGCAGGTTTGAAACAGGTTGGTTGTGCTTTGAAACCAAAAGTAGTTGTCCAGAATTTGGCCTTCACGCTCGAGCGGGGATTTTGACGCTCGAGCGGGCCCTTTGTTGTTGCTTCTCCGCTCGAGCGGGAGTCTTGACGCTCGAGCGTAAATTTCCATCTCCCAGTATTTTCCTCTGCAGTGTTTGACGCTCGAGCGGGCGTTTCGACGCTCGAGCGTGAGTTTGTGTGTGACGCTCGAGCGGAGAGTTTTACACTCGAGCGGGGACCTGGTTTTGCAAAAGTTCTGGAAGCATGTATCCGGCGCTTGAGTGGGGGTTTGGACGCTCGAGCGTAAGTCTGTGTCTGAGGCTCGAGCGGGTAGACGTGTATATCACTCCAAGATTTAGCTTTTTGGATCACTTTTTCAATTCCATTTCTCTCTCTTACTTTTCAAAACAGCCATTGGAGAGCTTCTCTCACTAAAACCTCCACTTCTCTCTAGGGTTTGATCTAGTTAGAGTAATCTCTCACCCTTTGGCCTTTGTAAAAAGTGTGTTGATCGTCGAGGGCTACATTTTGATCCGAGAATTTTGGGATTTGGAACATCTTCGTTTTCTTTATCTCCTTCGTTGGGTTCCATCTTTTGAGGTAGGGATTCCTACTCATCTTTATGGGTTTTAACCTAAATGTTGGGCTTTTATATAAATGGTTTGGTTTTGGGATATTAGGGTTTGAGATGTATAATGTTTAAAAAAAGGGTTTTGTTTATTTGGTTCATATTATGTTTAGCATATCTCTACTGGGCGTTGGCTCACCCTATATGGGACATCATTTTCAGGTACAGATAGCATGCCACCTCCAAGGATGTAGCTTGGGAGGCATTGAGACTGTTGGACTGTTTGTGTTTTAATTGTATTACATGTATATCAAGTCGAGAGCTTATTTTTGTGTAGAGTTAGTACTCTCTTGTTGTAACCAAGTGTTGGCTTGGAAAGTTGTAAGCCCATAGGGCATTTACTTTTGATGTCAACATGTAATACTTTTTGTAAGAATACTCTGATGTTTGTAATATAATATCTCCTTTCAGGATCTTGAATGTATAATATTGTGGGTTTATTTTGAGGGCGTTACAAACAGCAAGAAAAATCAGCTCACACTACAAGAAAAAGCACTATTGGCGACTAAAAAATCACATTTCGTCGCTGAAAGTATAGCATTTGGCAACTAAAAATGCATTAGTAGCCAAAAGTAAAGATTTTTGGTGCCTAAAAAAATTTAGTAGCCAAAAGTATAGGTTTTGGCGACTAAAAATCTGTTTGGTCGCCGATATATGGCTTTTAGCGACTAAAAAAATTTTAATAGCCAAAAGTAAAGACTTTTGGCGACTAAAAAAAGTTTAGTAGCCAAAAGTGAGGCATTCGGCGACTAAAAATCTGTTTGGTCGCCAAAAGCGAGGCTTTTACCGACTAAAAAAATTTTAATAGCCAAAAGTAAGGCCCTTTGGCGACTAAAAAAAAATTAGTAGTCAAAAGTGAAGCATTCGGCGACTAAAAACATGTGTTAGTAGCCGAAAGTGATGCTTTTTGGTGACTAAAAAGAAGTTTAGTCGCCAAAAGTGGTAATTTTAGAGCGGAAATTTTTTTTTTTTACGACTAAAAAATAATTAGTAGCCAAAAATATAAAATTGGCGACTAAAATTGTGTTTAGTCGCCAAAAATGGTGTCCTTTTTTTTTCTACTAAATAATTTATTTTTACATAAATTATGTTCAATAAAAAATAATTATGTTTTTATATATACTTTTATATTAATACAGGTCTAAGTACTATATAAATAATATATGTTGCATATATAATCATATGATGTTATGGAGGCGTAGTGGAAGGAGTGTGTTCTATAAGGTTTATGGTGTGGGAGGTTGAGCAAAGTGTAATTTTTTTTTTTTCGGAATGAGCTTTTGGCGACTAAATCTGTTTGGTCGTCGATTCCTTAAGTATTGGTGACTAAAACATTAGTTGGTAAATGTATAATTTTAAAAAATATAATTGACTATTTTAGTCGCCAAATGTATAATTTAAAAAATATAATTGGCTATTAGTGACCAAAGTTTTAGTCACTAAAGACTTGCTTTTTGGCGACTAAAAGTTTTTCAGTCGCCAATACCTTTCCCGACTGTTTTCCAGCGACCAAGCCGGCGACTAAAAAATTTAGTCGGGAAAACTTAAAAACAAACTTTTGGCGACTAAAAATTGACTTTTGGCGACTAAAAATTTAGTCGCCAAATGTGTTTTCTCTTGTAGTATCATATGGTGTCTGTAACTTTGCAAGAAAAATCAACAGCAAATGCTTTGGATTATTTCCAACAAAATTAATTACTTCAAAGTCTTTTTGAGAACTGCTCTCCTACTTTATTTCTCAACTATTAGTACCCCTTATTTTATCTCCTCCATAAATCTCAAAACTCTATTTCATAGTTTTTATGTTCCATCTCCTCCATAACTATCAAAGACTCATTTTGTAGGTTTTATGGGACGTCACAACAGTGATCTGAATTGTTTATTCCGTAGGTCTCGAAAAAAAACATACATATATATATATATGTAACTAATTTAATCGAACATCAATAAGCATATTAATTAATTGTATTTTATTTTAAAAAAATGAACGGTTCTAGTTTAAAATCATATTTACCGTCAATTTCATAAAAGAAAACACTATTAATTAAGATGTGTTCTGAACTTTCACTCTTCTCTTTGCCAGTCCATAGGGGTAAAAGGATGGTTACTGTCTTTTAAACTACTTCACATATTTGGATTTTGTATGTAGCACGTGTGAAACTTCCATTTTGCTTCATTCCTTCGTGAATTCTCAAAACCTCTTTAGTGCTTGCGGACATATCTGAAGGAAGATGTATGGATCTATTTTAATTTACTATGCATATTTGTGTTTGAACTTTCAACTCCAAAATCTATGGTTACCAATGCAAATAAGCAAAAAGGAAGCATTCTAGGAAGGCTGAGGGCTCATGGGGATCACCACATGTCCGTTTCGGCGATCGAAACACTTCATTTTGTAGGACTCGCATTGTATATCATCTATGAAAAAATTAAATCGATTTAATAATTGTAATTTTTTATTTTATTATATATGTTTATGAAAAGAATGGCTGATCTATTTTAAAAAGTATATTTGTCTACATTTTCAGAGACTTAAGCGATAAAATAAAAAAAGGTTATAATTATTAGATTTTTTGAATTATTTTTTTTTTTATAAATATGCATTGAGGAGGGACAAAGTAGATCAAGAAATGAGGGACCACGGGATCCTGCTGTGGTGTTGAGCTTTTGTTTTGATAATCTAAATAGTTCATCTTGTAAGATTCGTTGAGTAGATAATTTATACAAAATATCAAAATGATTGAACATTTATAGTTTTGTAATAAGAGCACATTTGTTTTTAAAAAATAAATGATTAACATGATCTTGATAATTTTTTTAAAAATAATTAGAATATGATTATAGGGTTATAGAGCTGCGATTAATTTGATCTTTTACATAAATAATATATTTTTAGACTATCAAAAAGAATTTGAAAAAAGTCTCTACTAGGACACCATTGATTAGCCAGTAAGTCCGATAGGTTATCACTAGGGAAGGTTCAAGGCCGAAAACTACCTATCCTGATGCAAGATATTTTCGACTTATACTCTTTCGATAAATCTGCATTTTGTTTCATTTCCGTTGTCATCAAATTCCATTAATGTGGGGGATTATTGGAAATGGTTATAAAATTCTGGTTTTAACCAGAATTTTTTCCTCAAGTTTGGTCTATTTTTTAGGTGGGCCCCGAGCGTCGAATTACTCGGGTCAAAGTGGTAACGCGTTCTATGCCGCGTTGTGATTCACGTGGTATATTTGGTTGCTCAAAACCATTACCGAGTGAATGGGAAATTGAAGCCAAAGTGTGCTCCATGAAAATGGAGTTTTGGTGGAAATTCCTTAAGGTGGTAAATTGGCTTGTCCCACATTGATTTGGTGAAAGTGTGCTCCATGGAAATGGAGTTTTGGTAGAAATTTCTTAAGGTTGTAAAATGGCTTATCCCATATTGATTTGGTGGGAGGTTTTGAATGGGTTTATAAGGCTTGGGTTTGGTACTTAGGGTGTGCCCCAAGGGGTACCCAAGTGTTTTAGAGGGAGAGGTTATGGGCAAAATGGGCTAGACCCATTGGACCAAAAAAAAAAAATCACCACACACGCGTGCTGCCGCCGCCGTCCGTCCGGTCGGGCGGGCTGGACTGGGCCTGGGCTTGGGCGCGGGTGCGTGGTGTGTGGTTGGGTTGGGCTTGTTCGGCCCGATATTAATCTTTTTGGGTTAAAAACATTTGAATTTAATTTTATTTTTTATTAAAATAAAATCCAGAATTCAAATTAGACTGGTTTAGATTTTCTGTTCATCCAAACAGGACCCTTCCCGTTTTCAAACAGAATTAAACTGGTTTGGATTTTTTGCTCATCCAAACAGAGCCCTTCCCGTTTTTATCTGTTTGAATTATTAACCCAACAGATTCAAAATCTGTTTAAATTCGAATCTAATAGGTTTCATACCTGTTCAATTCAAAACCAAGAGCCACCTTTACATCTATAAATAGACTAGCCTCCCATTTGGATTATTCTTGAATTTTTGTACTCCATCCTCTGCTTTAAATCTCTGCATTTTGCTGCATTTTATTTCTGAAAGAAAGAGTGCAAACACTTTGTGTGTTCGACGAACGATTAAATTGTAGTGCTGCTTTTATTCGTTGATAAGATCATTTTAATATATTGAATGATTCAAATCATCAAAACGAGATCTAAAAATAAATACATGGACCGAACTAAACGGATCCACTCTTAATCTCAACATGAGATAAGTTGAACCCTATTATGAATTATCACGTGTTTACGTGTTTATATTTTAAGATCACTGAATAATTACTTAAAAATATAAGTAGCCCAATAGGCAGAGGGTGTGTACAGAGTGAACACGGCGCATGTTAGTGAGAGGTGGTGAAGAAGAGCGAAGAGTTTGAATAATGGGGGGCAAAGGGAGAGAAGGACAGCGGGGGGCAAAGGGAGAGAAGGACAGTCCAACATTTTCTTTATTTCTTTATATTCTTGTTGTTGTTTTGTACACAACAGAATTTAATCTATTTAAATACAGTGAAGATTGTCCTACAAAAGCTCTCTCTATCTCTACTTTCTCTCTCTAACGCTGTTGAGAGTTTTCTCTCTATATATATATGCTGTAGGCAACTGCATAGATCAGTGCAACTTAACGTGGAAAAGAGAGAGAAAGATGAATGAGAGAGAAAAACGGGTTTGATTTGGAGGCCAATTTCAACAGATAATGGACCCAAACAAATACAAAGGTGTGTGAATGATTGTCGTTATGCACCAAGGATCCTCTAGAGTATTTTTTTTCTAAAGTTTCCTAAAGTGGTGTATTGTGTGGTTGAGATTTAATGTTGAAAAATTGATGTGATTTGTCATTAAATTTCAACCACACAATGCATCACTTTAAGAAATTTTAGGAAAAAAAAACTCTAGAGGATCCTTGCTCGTCGTTATGGATCCAAATAAATTATGCGCTGTCCTTACAGACCCAAGAAAAAGGTCCTTGGATCTATGGCCTTAAAAGTCTATAGAATGGACCTATGGCCTGAACAACTTAAATAAAGCAAATTTATCACCTAATATAGATATGTAGCCATAAATCCATCAAAGCCATCCACAACAACCAACTTGTGTTTATGCTTAGCCCCATAAGGTAAATGCCTTAGAGAGCAGTTGTATGCCATTCAATGTTTCGAGAGCAGTTGTATACCATTCAATGTTTTGACACTCAAATCGTTGAGCAAATCAAAATAATGATCGAATCAAGAGTTAATAATTCAACCATTAGGTCAAGCAGAATTGAATCGTGACGAAATAATTATTTCATAAATATATTAAAAATTATATATAAATTATAAAATATAAGTTTTAAGTTACGCTAAAAGCAAAGTGTATATTTATACTTTAAGATATATGGTCATTTTTCAGAAAGTCCTATTATTAAATGTTATGTTCCATTTAATTCATTTTCTTTTTGAATATTCCATTGGTCCTGTTTAAGGTAATATGACCAAGTCATCATTCCAAACTTTTTGGGTTTGTTTCCATTTTGAAACCAATTTACAATAAAAAATAATAATAGTCTCTCATTTTATGAAGAAAATTTCTCTCTCATTTTAGGAAAAAAATATCTCCCTTATTTCATGAAGAAAATCTCTTACTTATTTTATGAAAAAAGTCTCTCCCTTATTCTAGGGATAAAATCTCTAACATTCTCAAAATCTTAAATCGTAAGCAACGCTATGAACATTCACATCGATCGAAGTGTAGACACTATGAACATCCACATTGCTAGTGGTTGCGTATATTTGTATACACCTAACAATTGGTTTAATATAAGTTGTAGTAAATAAATGTTGATGTGAACTTTCACATTACAAATGTATGTTAGTGAAAAAATACATTAATGTTGTTTGTGCTTGTATGACTATTTCTAAATGTAAATATTAACATTGATCAATAATGTGATAGTCACAACACCAATTGTAAAATGTTACAATGTAATAATTCACAACAAGTAATGACTCCTTACAATATTCACACAACATAATAATTATGGCAAACTCATACAATAATCAGTGATATGTAAACATTCACATTATGCAATAACCATACAATTATTACTCTACATAGCGCGTCATGCAACCATCATATGCTTCTAATGTCGAAGTTCACATCATAAAACATTAAAATATAATAATCCACAGCAATAATAACTTCAGTGAATGTGAACGTTCACATTCATTGAAATACCCACCCAATAAGCATACATACACTGATACATGAAGGTATCTATTTGCTGCAAAAACACAAAAACAAGGAAGTGAACATCCACATTATAACCATATAATACCATAAACATGAAAAAACCAATGATATGTGAACATTCACATCTTGAAAAAAATATAGTTATGTCCATATTTTGCACTGCTAATCCCAAACTGAAAACTTTATTACCATCATTACACATCATGGATTAGATAAGTTCAAATTCACACAACCAAATATAATGGTAATAAACAATATGCAAACATTTCCCCATAATGCTATAACCAGTAATATGTGAACGTTCACATTGTTCACGCAATGTAAACATTCACACCATCCAAAAAAACATAATCCTACATGAACGCATTACCATTACTAGACAAGAATAATAACCTCATTCAACAAAATAAACTTGCATCTTCATCTATTCCTGAAAATGAAGTTGAAAGTAAAAAACAGAGCATACAATTCTAATATAAATCCAAACATAAATGAACATGCATCCCTAAACAAGAAATAATATTAACCTTGAAACGAAATTATCTACTCATTCTCTCACTCTAATCAATGTTTAACTTTGCAAAATTATGTTAAAAAAAAAATTTTAAAAAAAAAAAGAGCACAAACAAACAATACTAATGCAGTCTTGATTCGTCATCTTTCTCTAATACCAATGAAACCCTAGCACAATGAAACAACACCACAACGAGAGTGAAATTGAATCACAATCAAAAGCGTGAATCATGGTAACTGTCAAAATATAGTAAAAAAGGATACATGTATATCCTCACCACAACATATAAGAGTTTTAGAAACTAAATGTTTTGGTCCCTAAAAGTGAAATTTTTGTTGCAAAAAATATTTAGGGACCAATTTCCGTCATCATGAGGATAGTCACTAAAAGGTCGTCCCGAAAAGTTAAAAATAAGGCTTTTAGCGACAAAATTTTGAAAATGTCACTAATAAATAGACTATTAGGGACAAAATAATTTGGTCTCAAAATGGTTAATTTTTTGAGATGAAAAATTTGGTCCCAAGGGATAATAATTCATTACTAATGTCCAATTTTTGTTGCTAAAAATATAATAACGACACTTTTCACAACAAAACTATTTGGTCCCTAAAAAATAATTTTGTCCCTATATTTTGGTCTCTAAAACCTTAATTTTTTGTAGTGCTTTTTCATTTGTAATATATATCAACAATAAATATAAGGGTATAATAATCCAACAAATAATGTAAATCATGAAAAAAGGATCTCATGAAATAAAAATATAAACACATGCGATTAATTAGGTTATAAATTTCTTTCATGGACTTATTTAGTTTGAGCATCCCCAAATGAGATTTATGAATAAAAATTCCTAAGATATATATATATATATATATATTATTTAATTTTTTCTAAATTGATTGTTTATTAAAAAAAAGTAATTTGACATTGTGTTTTAGAAAAAAACATGAATGCACTAAATAATAGAAAATTTTTATAATAAACAATCGTATTAATTTACTATAAATTGATATTATAGGAAACCAATTAATGTATATAATTCATTTTAATGCACAATTATATAAAAAAAACTAAAAATACAACCCCCCTCCAACACACACACACACACACAA
>NW_021026580.1:68154-88572 GCF_004153795.1 Camellia sinensis
CAACATTATAAGGCTCAATCTAGGCTTAGATCACTAAGGACACAAGAACCATGCATGAAACAATTCAAAAACAAGTTCAAGAGGGCAATTACTCTACCTTAGGTCTTGTATTCATCCCAAATTTTCAAAAATTCAAAGTTTTTGGAAAAAATCACAACAAAAATTCGAGGATACTAGAGAATTCAAACTAACAAGCTATACCACATCAAATATGAAAGTGAGCCAGAACTGCTCCAAAAATGGCATCCAGTTTACCACAATGCATTGTTTAATGAATTCAAGGACGACAACTTGTACATTATGCAATCACTCAAGGATGACAACTTGTACATTATGCAATCACTCATTTAGTTTAACACAA
The DNA here is from genome assembly GCF_004153795.1 of Camellia sinensis. NCBI lineage: Eukaryota > Viridiplantae > Streptophyta > Magnoliopsida > Ericales > Theaceae > Camellia > Camellia sinensis. The sequence goes on from NW_021026580.1 coordinate 68,516, forward strand.
TGTTCGTGTGTAGTTTATTTTCTACAATCACTTGTGTAGTTTATTTTCAAAATTGAGCCTAAAAGTAGGTCCAAAAGCCCTACAAGGAAGGAGTGCAAGGGGAGGATCCCAATTCCCAATAAATTGCCCAAATGGCCGTCCATGCAAAAGCTAGGCCTACACTGTCCCACCATACCTGTCATGGATTTGTAATTATTATAAATGAGATTAAGAGAATGAAGTGATTATTATAGGATGTCAACTGTAAAACATATAAAATTAAAATTTTCATTTTAATTGTTTCGGTTTTGTTAGGACTTCTTTTTGCAATACCTTTGTGCATTCTAATAAGCTTTTAAGATTGTATAAAATGTTCTATTTTCACGTCATTTGTTTGGCATTTATTTTTACTGATTAATCAATAATTTTACTTGTGTAATGTTACTTTGAAAAATTTTAAGTCACTATCCTCGAGTTTGCTTGCCTATACAAATGTCGAGGGGCATTTTAGCAAACTAATTGGAGCATCTACATTTAATATTACATATATATATATATACGATTATTTCACAAATCATCGTGTGACAGTTATTATTTAATTAAAAAAAATATTTAAAAGCTCTAAACTATGAGCTCTAAAAAGCTCTAAAGGATGGACTCTACTCATTGATGTACTGTTTTGGCTTTAAAATTTTTTTTGTTTTTTCTTTTTCAAATTTCCACCTCATTAGTGCTCAATTAAAACTCCAAAATTAGAGGAATAAATCATTGTTGTTAATAAAATTAGTTTTCAATTTCAAAAGGTCATCATGTGACCGTTGTTGTAGGATTCATTGTCATAAGGGATCCAAGCAGTTTTTTACGTGTTTACTGTCGGTTACCTAACACACGACTTTCCTCCTTAACTTGGGCTTGGGACTAGCGAAATTGTTAACAATTCTGGCGGAGACCGTTGCTATATAATGAAATTGGTTCCCAAGATTAAAGATCCAATCCCTAATCAAAAGCCAAAAAACATCAAACCAAATCAACCATAAACTTCGATAACATAAAACATATTTGGTAATTAAACATTGATTGGTAGACAAAACCCCAGATAGAAAGCACCAAAAAACCCTGAACATAGATCTTATGGTTTACGGAAGTTATACATCTTACCCTTGTATAAGTATATATTGACAGCATGGCCTTAAAGATTTTAATAAACACGACTCTTGCTTTTACTATGTTCCTTCCCTGATGATGATTTTCCTTTGACACATGATCTAACCAATTCCTTCAAACCACCCTTCTTCTGCTTCTTCTTCTTTACTTTCTGCTCTGTTATTGATGCCATCTCTTCTGTCTTCTTCTCACCCTCTATTATCTCTCCTTCTAACAGCAAACACAACTGATTCACAACACAAGACACACCATCACAATATCAAGTCTTTATATCATCACCCCATAACATATACCAATATATATATATGGTGCAAATCATTAGAGAACAAATGAATTTAACCCTAAAAAACACTACAACAAAAATTAAATGAAATATTTTTATTTCAAAAATATCATCATTGTATTTTTAACGACAAAATTAAACATAATAAATTATTATTTTTTAGGATTAAATTATTTTGTTCAATGATATTTTTTAAATTTTGTCGTTAAAAATCCCTAAAACAATTTGTTAAGAGTGAAATATGTCCCACTTACTTGAATGATTGATTAATTCTAAAATAAATTATATGTAAGATAATAAAATAGAACATAATCCAACTAGAATGGTTGAATTGACACTACAAAAAATTAAGATTTTAGAGATCAAAATTTATGGACAAAATTATTTTTTAGGGACTAAAGATTTTTGTTGCGAGAAGTGTCGTTATTATACTCTTAGCAACGAAAATTGGACATTAGTGATGAATTATTAACTTTTTGTAATAAAATTTTTTGTCTCAAAAAATAAATCATTTTTAACTAAATTATTTTGTCCCTAAAAGTGTATTTATTAGTGGCATTTTTAAAATTTTGTTACTAAAAGCCTTCTTTTTGACTTTTCGGGACAATCTTTTAGCGACTATCCTCACGACGATAGAAATTGGTCCCTAAATGTTTTTTACAACAAAATTTTCACTTTTAGAGATCAAAAAATTTAGTCTCTAAAACTCTTATATGTTGTAGTGTGGGGTCCCAAGTAAATTTTTTTTTTTTTTAAATGGAGAGCCACATTGAATGAAAAAAAATTGAGGGCCAACAATTGAACATTTGAATTCTATATCCAAAATAATAATTCATTTTTTTTTTTTTAGAAAAAAAAAAAGGAAGAAGAAGAAGAAGAATTATACCATATAATAATAAGGATTATTTTTGGGTATTGGTAAGTGTACCTTCAAGACTCGGAGCTCTACATGGACTAGCCTCTCAAGGAGGGTACCCTTGAGCTCGGTTTCGACGATGACGTCGTCGATCGGACGGCAGTGCTTCTCTAAGCTTTGAGGAGAGAATTCATCGATGGAAGATCCATGGCGGTCACTTGTTAGAGTCCCAGTGGATGATGTATATGAGCTCCTTGGTGATCTGTTGTTGCTGCTGCTTCTTCCTTCTTCCAAATGCTTCAACTGAACATTTCATCATCCATGTCACATAAATTTAAAATCAACTAAATACTCATACCAAAGTGGAGCTATTTATTTATATATATTACAGATAAGGATAAGGATTTATTTATAGTTGATTGATACTTACGATTTTGTCAAGACGGTCGAGTCTGGAGAGGATTGGTTCTTCTACAACAGTCATTTTTCTGCCACTACTTTCGCGGGAGAGAAAATTATTGTAAATATATTTTCGCGGGAAACAAACGGAAAATTTTCTTCTTTTGCTCCTTTGTAAATGAGTTCATTACCGTTTGGGGCTGAGGGGATATAAATATAAAGATTAAGACAGGGATATACTGGAATTAATTTCATGATGACACGTGTCCAGCAACACAGAAAGAGAGGTGTCTTTGTGTGAGTAAATTTGGACGCGTGGCAAGTGGGTTGATGTCGCTTGTGAACGGTGCTGGTTTATCTGATGATTGGACACGTCTTCCTTGTTAGAACTTCCATGAAGATAATAAAAATTGAAAACAGGAAACTTTCTTTTCTAGGCCAATCCTCAGAAAATTATCACTTTACTTGTTTTTTATTTTTCAAAAATACTTTTCAAAAAATTCTTCTTTCTTCTTTTTCGTATTTTTTGTTTTTATTGAATTTTTAAAAATATTTTAAGTAATTTTTTTAATTTTTAGACACACTTAACATAAATACACATAAAAAGTAAAATTTTTGTGAAAAAAATCTTTTAAAAATTCACTAAATACAAAAAAAAAAAATGAAAATTCAGTATATTTTTTTCCATTTTTATGAATTTATTAATTTTTTAAAATATTTTTTCGTAATTTTTTTACTTTTTAGATATATCTAAATAAATTTAAAAAAAATTAAAAAAATGCTTAAAATTATAAAAAAATATTCACAAAAAAAAAAAATTCAATTTTTTAAAAACTTAATCTAAAAAACTCAAACCAAACATATTGATTAGATTTGGGCAAACAATAAATTATACAATAATCTTTGGGAGCTCTAATAGAACTCTAATGATGTGAAAAGTGTCCATGTGATATGGGGACCCACACTTCTCTCTTTATTTCTCTACTCTCTCTCTTTTATCTTATTAGAGTTCCCATTAGAGCATCTTCAACGGTGAACCTTTTTTTTCATCAAATCTGATGAAAAAAAGGGTGATTTTCTCAATTTGGTATTATCTCCTCCAACGGTTGCATCAAAATAATATTGGCTGGGGACAATCGGTGGGACGACCGGTCGGTCGACCGGTAAGGTGAAGAATTTTTTTTTTTAACCTGTTTGAACCTTTTGGACCCTGTTTGAACCTACTTATTTAAAAGGAGCCGGTCGACTAGTGGGTTAACTGGCCGGTCGACCGGTGGCCCCACCTCCGACGTTCTTGCACAGTAAAATGGTGAAACCTTATGCGTATTCTCAGTTTGATGAAATTTTTACTTCATTCTCAGTTTGATATCAGTTTGGTGAAACCATTAGAGAGTGAAAAGGTGTTTTTTTTATTAAATTCAAATTTGATGCTGAGTCTGATGCAACGTTGGAAATGGTCTTAGAGCTATTATTTTAGAGTTATATATGATTACTCTAAATTATAGTCTGTTGATGCAAAATTGACTGGTGCTTCAAATTTCAATTTTATTACTAATTAACATAGTTGGATAGGGAGATACTTGTAGAAACATAAATGATATAAAATAATATTCCAATACCTCATACAATTGTAAATTATTTTTTATGAGATTAAATAGGATTTGATTATTAATATGATTGTAAAGAATAATAAATTATAATATCAGATAATAGATGGGATAAATAGTTAAATAAAAAAAGTAAAATATTATCAAAATTACGGGACTTACTATATTTTTTTTAAACCACAAGCAAAGTAAGTGTAATTTACCCAACTTGAACGTTTTTGTGGGTATCACTAAGGCTTAGCAAAGAAATCAAAAAAATCCACCAATTGAACCGGTTTTTTTTTTTTTTTTTTTTTTTTTTTTTTTTTTTTTTTGGTTAAAGAAAAAAATCATGAATTGGTCCTGATTTGAAAATTTGAGAAAATTGGTCTTTGCGGATTGATTTTGGATTTAGGTTTATGGTTCCGAATTTGAACCGAAAATGATCGTATAACTTAAATCATATATTATGTTTGTTTAAGTTAATGATGGAATAATATAAATCTTTATGTTTTGAAAGTTTATGTTTCATAAAATCATGACAAATTAGTGTTGAACAATGTTTACTTAATGTTATGTTTTGCTTAACTGGTGAAATATTATGAGAATAATTTGTTTGATGGGCATGTTATTATTATTTTTATAATTTATGATCGGTTGAATTTAAAAAAAAAAATATTATATAAATTTTTTTATGAATAAATTATGTAAAATTGTAATTCCAAGTCCAATCAAACCATGTTTAAATAGTTTGGTTCGGATTAATTCCATAATTTTAATGATTGGATTTGATTTTAATTTTTATGAAATTGTAAATAATAAATTGATTCTAATTTCATTCCAAACTTATCCAAATCGGACCATGCTTACCCTTACCCTTAGATATCACAATAAGACCTACAAGCCTCATATTTTTTTTTCCAACCGATAGAGTACATATTGTTGATGACTACATATTGCTTTAGTTTTTCACTTTGGTTATTGAAATTTTCTTCTTCCCACAATGATTCTTCATATTTTAATTTTTTTTCATTTTACTTCTAAAATTAATTTTTTTCAAAATTAAATAGAAAATATTTACTGTATGAGTGAATTTCTGATCACACTGCCAACTTAGTATTCAGCTGGAGAGCACTGGCAGAATAGATGGCACCTGATTGACTTGCAACAGAAAAAAGAGATTCCGGCGGTGGTTCGTCTACCCGGGGGCACTCCGATGATCAAGTCAGTTATCTCTCAAAGATAAACCAAGAGCTTAACTCACTATTCGGATTATAAATTGCGTACCTTAGACCCCTGGGGGTGCCTCTCTTTTATAGTTAACTCAATCCTAGTCCCAATAGAAGCCTTGCTTCAATGGACTTTAGCTCAGTGCTTATCCTGGACTCTTCAATAGATAAAGATAAACTTCCTAAGAGCTTTATCCTTATCCAGGCTGAAGTCCTTCCTCATTCTAGGACTCTTGTCCGTTATCCGCTTATCCCAGATTCCGATATCTTCGGAGATAACCTCGGCCTAGCTGGGATCACCTCGGCATCACGACCAGGACACGTGGCATTTCGGCTGACACGTCGGTGTCACCTTAGCCACGTGTTGGTACTCAGAAAATATATCCCCACAACTGCCCCCTAGGTTCTATTACCTCGACATCCTGAGGTGATGGAACCTATATCGTCATACCGGATTTCATGTCGGCTATCTTGCTCTATCATTCATTATCGTGGTCATAATACGTCGGCTTCACACGACCAGGACCTGTAGTCTGTCTCATCAAGGCTTTAGAATCAATAACCTAGTTTGTTCAAGTCTATTCAGCCGAGATTACCCTTCTTGCCGAGGTATTATCTTCGTTAAATCTAGAACTTTAAGATGCCTATCACGCACATGAGCTGTCATGCACAACATTTCAATCGTTTCAGCCACACGTTTTTAACCCATTGGACCGTGTTTGATTCGTGCCATTAAATCGCTTCGTGCCTGCGTGCGCCGTCTAACAGATACGTCGTTCTAGGCTCATTTAATTACATTTTGCCGCCTCTTCGCGTTTTTTTGACAAAAACTCGTTCCCTCTCTCTTCGTCTCTTAACTTATCATCGTTTTTGTTCAAACTTTCTCTCTCTTTTACTTTCCCAAATCCTCCATTGTTCGAAGCTCTCAAGCTCTGCTACCTCCGCCGTTCACCTCCTCCGGCGAGGCTCTTGCTAATCTTTTCTGTTGCTGCAGTTTGTCTGACTTCGGCAAACTCAACTTCGGCTTCTTTTCTTCAGTGAGTTACTGTTTCTTCCAGATTTTAACTTTTTGTTTCAGTTTGTCTTGCTTTACTGAACTCCACTGTTCTGCCTCTGCAATCCTGCTCTTATCTTTGATATTTCAACTTGTATCTTGTTTTCCACCATATGTTTGTTTCATGAATCTATTTTTGCCCCATCTGTTTCTTGAATTCACATTGTTCACACTTTTGTTGATTTTTGCCACTGTTCTTGGCCTGACATACCTGTGCGAACTTTTGTCTTGTGTTTCTTGATGATCCATCACTGTTCTTGACTCTGAATTACTGCTTTTGTTTGTGTTTTCTGCATTTTCTCCAGATTCTTGCGTTCAATCTCCATTTGCTTAGAATTAGGTTTGGGATTTGCCCTAGAACACACGAATCTTAGGGAAAACTAGAATAAATCCCCCTTTAATCTTCACAAATTCTTACCCCAGCATGAACTTTAGGTCTTGCCGAGGTCTTTTGAGCCTTTTCAGAACAATTTCCAATTTATACACCTTCCCCCTAAGCCTACGTCATGGGAATGTGGAAGCACAGGGTAGACACCCCGACCAAATTAGAGCACTTTAGGCAGGAGTTTGACATCTCGGCCGACGTTCATCTAAGGTTGGCAGGGGAGGATGACTCCATCATGCCTACAACAGGTTCTATGCATTTCCCTGTTGTAGCCTTTATCGAGTGTGGACTTAGGCTCCCACTCAACATCCTTTTTCGAGAAGTCCTCCATTACTATAAGTTGAACCCGATGCAGCTCGCCATTAATTCCTATCGAGTCATCAATGGCATAATAGTCTTAGCCCGATAAGAGAATGCTAGGGTTACCTTAGTTGACATTCAATACTGTTATACTATGTGCGGCCTTTCACTGAAAGAGAAAGGTTTTATTTACTACCTCAAGCCGAGGTCCACAGAGTATAAAATCGTGGCCGACCTCCCAGACTCCAACAAGGGAGCTGGGGATGATTACTTCATTACCTCGGGGAACTGAGAGTTCGCTCCAGATGAGGACCTCCACCTCTACCCTCTTCCTCGAACAGTTTTTGTAGAGGGTAATGGTAAGAGCCCAGTGTTTATATTTACTTGTTTTTTAAAGTCTTCAATACTTTGTTCTAATGCCTGTGCTATTCTTTTTGCAGTTCTCCATCAGGCACCAAAGGGCTTTCGCCAGTCTTTCTTCCCCAGCAAAGACTTGAAGAAGCTTTTGGATTTGCCAGTTCACAAGCGCAGAGCCCCTTTGGTACTCAACTTTATCCTAACATGCAAATCAGTACTCCCTGACGTTCCAAAGAAGAAGAAGAAGTGCCAATCTCCCCCTTCTGCCACAACTCCTTAGGCTGCCTCCACATCTCGGCTAGATCAAGGATCGACCTCAGATCCAGCAGAGCAGCCGTTAACCTCGGATCCATATTTGATCCCTCTATCTCAACGCCATCGACGACGCCGAACTGCTTTTGCTGCTGAGATGGACCGCTAGAAAGCAGTTGTTAAGGATCTTTTGGCCAATATTCCTGACTCAGTTGATGCTCAACCGGCACCAACTCAGCCAAAGCCAAAACAAAAAAGGATAAAGAATGCTCAGCCAAAGGCAACAGTCACTCAGGTTGACACTGTGGACACTTGCCAATCTCCAAATTGGCTGAGAGCGATAAGTCCCATTCTGCCGCCAAGAAGAGGCCCGCTGAGGCCCAACCGTCTGAATCCTCTCGGTTAAAGAGGCCGAGGTTCGAATCTGCAACAGTTTCAGGCTCCATGAAGTCTAGCTCCCCTTAGGCCCCCCAAATTACACTAGAGGATAGGCCAGTTAGAGCTGGCGATAGTGCCGATGACGTTAATGTCGGTGTCGCTCTTAGTACCGCGTTGTGCCTCCTTGGAGATCTCGACCGAAACGTCGAGATGAGCGAGTATGAAAACTTTGCTCTAATGCTCCAGCGCTATGTTCAAGTAAGTCTTCACACTTGGTGTCTTTCTTTTCTTCTTTATACTTTAGAAATTTTTTCTAATAACTTTTGTTTTGTCTATTTTCTTCAGGCAATCCAGCACACGCATTCCTTCTCAATGCAATTTTTTGAGACAAGGAAGGCGTTGGCCGACAAGACTAGGGAGGCTACTAGTCTGCAGAAGACCAACAAAAACTTGCAATCCAAAATGAAGACTCTGGTAGATCAAGCCGGGGCAGCTGTCAAAGCCAAAGACGTGGCCGAGGAAAAGGCAGAGGCTGCTGATGCCATAAAGAAGGTTCTTGAGGCCCAGAGAAAAGAGGCCAAGAAAAAGACGACCGAGGCCCAGAAAGAGCTGTAGGATGCCTTGGCCACGAAGGACGCTGAGCTCAAGGCCGCCGATCAGAAGGGATACAATGAGGGGGTGGCCGATGTCATGGTGGACTATGAGAAACAAGTGAAGCAGGCATGCAACAAGGAGTTCACCCTTGGTTGGATGACTTTGCTGAAAAAGCTTGAAATCCTCGATGACTCCCCCCTCAGGAACACCGACGTCCTTCTTCTGCCATTCCCCCCAACTCCAAGCCAATCCGACGACGATTCTGAGTCTGAGGAGGAAGCTTTGGTGAGGAAGTCAAAGGAAGCTGCTGGGGCCAAGTCCCCTACTCCAAATGAGCAAGTCCTGGACTTGACTCAGGATGAGGAGGGTAAGGAGGTTCCCAAAGATGCTACTCCTGAGAAGGCATCATCGGATGCGCCCATAGCCGAGAAAAGCCTCGACAAGATCCTTCAAGAGATAGATGCCGAGCTCGCGGCTGAGAAGGATGGCAAGCTCGCGGCCGAGAAAGCCGCTGAGATGTCTTCTCATCAGTCTTCTGAACTCCAGGCCCAACCTCCTCAAGACGCATAAGAGTCTTAGTTTCGATGTTTTTTCTTTTGCTTCTGTACTTTGCACTTTGGTTTTCCTTTGAAACAATGTAATCTCTTCACATGGCCGATGTGCCTTCTTATAAAGACAACTTCTTTGTTTTGCTTGCATATTTGTCTTCCCTTTACTGCTCTCGTATGATTCCATACTTAGAATATTTTGCATATTTTCAATGCACACTTTAACTGTGCAATTTTCTCGGGGTGAAATACCTTGGCTATACCCACCACTGGTTTACATCGGCAAGTACATCAGTACTCAGTTTAGTACAACCTTGGTTTTTACTTGTAAATTTTTTCATAAATTTCAACAAGTGTTTGTATAACCTCAGTTTAACTTCAACTTGTAAATTTTTCACAAATTTCAACAAGTGTTAGACATAACCTCAGTTTAACTTCAACTTGTAAATTTTTTACAAATTTCAACAAGTGTTAAACATGATCTCGGCCTAACTTCAACTTGTAAATTTTTCACAAATTTCAACAAGTGTTAGACATAACCTTAGTTTAACTTCAACTTGTAATTTTTTCACAAATTTCAACAAGTGTTAAACTAATTGTAGCTTGTATATTCTACCTTGCCAGGAACCATTTTCTAACTTTCTATCCCCTAATGTGAACTTAAATTCCACTTGGATTCTCATTATGCATGTATTCTAGAAACATCCTCAACTATTTTATTAATCATAAGTGTGGAAAAATCAAGCGAAAACTTTATTTATTACTTCTGCAAATAACAAAAGACAAGAAAATCTAATGATAGAAAAATTTCAGATTGCAAGTATTCCAGGGCCTTGGCAACTCTTTGCCCTCGTTATCTTCAAGCTGATATGCCCCATTGCCCAACACCGAAATGATTCTATAGGGTCCCTCCCAATTTGGGCCAAGCTTGCCCTCTCTGGGATCCTTCTTGTTGCCGACGACCTTTCTCAAGACGAGGTCGCCGATTTGAAACTCCCTTGGGTTGACCTTCTTATTATAGGCCCTGGCAAGCTGCTGTTGGTAAGCTGCCAGTTGAATTGCAGCTCTCTCCCTTCTTTCTTCTAGCAGATCCAGATCTCGGGCTAATAATACATCATTAGTCCCATTCTCTACTCCCTGAGTTCTAATCCCTGGGATGCCGACTTCTAGAGAAATAACTATTTCTGTGCCATAAGCCATGGCAAATGGGGATTCCCCAGTTGATCTTCTCGGCGTAGTCCGATATGCCCAGAGTACACTTGGCAGTTCATCCACCCATTTTCCTTTCGCTACCTACAGCCTCTTTTTTATCCTATCCAAGATAACTTTGTTAGATGCTTCTACTTGTCCATTGCTTTGGAAAAAACTTGGGGTTGAAAAGTAATTCTTTATCTTGAACTTTGCACAGAAGCTCTTGATTAGCTTACTGTCAAATTGTGTTCTATTGTCTGCAACTATTGCTCTTGGAATCCAAAACCTTGTGATTATGTTCTTCCATATGAAGCTCTTCACATCCACGTCTCGAATCTTGGCTAGGGGCTCAGCTTTTATCCACTTGGTGAAGTAATCTGTTGCGACCAGCAGGTACTTCCTTTGCCCAGTCGCTTGGGGCAATTGTCCGACAAGATCCATCCCACACTGGGCAGACGGCCAAGGACTAGATACTGGGTTTAGGTCTGCTGCTGGTTGGTGTATCAGAGGTACAAACCTTTGGCAATTTTTACACTTCTTGACATAGACCTCTGCATCTTTCTGCATGTAGGGCCACCAATACCCTTGGGTAATGGCCCTATGAGCAAGTGATCTGCCCCCAGCGTGGCTTCCACAAATTTCTTCATGTATTTCATATAAAAAATCTTCAACTTGTAAAGGATGTACACACCTCAAAAGGGGTCCAGTGAAGGATCTTCTGTAGAGATGTCCCTTTGTTGTCAGACTGAATCTTACCGACATCAATCTGATCTTGTGTGCTCTTTGTGATCATCTGGCAGTTTTTCGTCTTTCAAGAATGCTACTATTGCATCCATCCAGCTTAGTCCCATGTCCACACACATTGCTTCACGCTCTGTGATCGGTGGTTCGATGCTCGGGCCCGACAAGAAGTCAACCATTATCGTCCTTGCTTTTCCAGGTTGTATTGCGCTAGCCAGGTTTGCCAGTGCATCAGTGTGACTGTTATCATCTCGACTAACCTGATGCAGTCAGCAATTCTGAAACAAGGCCACCAACCTGCTGACCTCCTTTGCGTAGGCCGACATCCTATCATCTCGGGCCGCAAACTCGCTCGTTGTCTGGTTGACTATAAGCTGAGAGTCGTAGAAGACTATCACCTTATCTGTTTCTACTGCTGCTGCCAGTTTCAATCCTGTAATCAGTCCTTCATACTTCGGTTCATTGTTTGAGGCTTTGAACCCCAAACGAATGGACTGTTCCAATATCTGTCCATCTGGAGATACCAGTACTACCCTTGCCCCCGCTCCTTGTCGGTTTGAACTCTCATCGACAAACAGTTGAAATGAGTCACCGATGTAAATGTTGCATGGTCGGAGTTTTTCTTTCTTCCTTTGTTCCATTGCCCTTGGCTGGGCTTCTCCTTGCTTGTTTTGACATCGTTCATCTTGGCTCAACGGAGCCCGATGTACGATAGATTCTGGGGTGAACTCGGCCACGAAATCGGCCAAAACTTGGCCTTTGATTACTGTTCTGAGTCTGAACTCCAGGTCATACTAGCCCAAGGCCACTGCCCATCTGGCTATTCTTCCTGTCAGATCCCCTTGTTGCAACAGGGACCTAAAAGTGTGTTCAGTTAGCACCACAATTTTATAGGCTTGAAAGTAATGGTTCGGCTTCTTTAAAGCCATTACTAAAGCCAGCGCCAACTTCTCCAGGGGTAAATACCTGGTTTCTGCATCAGCCAAAGTTTTGCTTACATAGTAAACAGCCCTTTGTTCCCCTTTTTCTTCTCGGATTACCACTGCACTTACCGCATGTTTTGAAACGGCCACGTACAGGAACAGCTCCTCTCCAGGTTCTGGATTTGAAAGAACTGGAGCTGTGGTCAGGTACTTCTTCAAGTCGGCCAAGGCGGCTTCGCACTCCTTGGTCCATAAGAAGTCGGTGGCTTTCTTCACTAAGTTGAAGAAAGGTTTACACTTGTCTGAGTTTTTGCTTATGACCTATTCAGGGCAGCGACCCTTCCAGTCAGCATTTGCACCTGTTTTGCTGACGTCGGGCTCTTCAACTCTAGGATGGCCTTGATCTGATCTGGGCTGGCCTCAATGCCCCTTCTGGTCACCAAGTACCCCAAGAACTTACCAGATCCAACTCCAAATGCACACTTCGATGCATTGAGCCGGAGCCGATATGTTTTAAGGATATCAAAGACTGCTTTTAGGTCGGCCAGATGACTTACAGGTTCCTTAATCTTCACGACAATATCATCGATGTAAACTTCAACTGATCGGCCAATCAAGTGTCTGAACATCTTGGTTACTAACCTTTGGTAGGTTGCTCCTACGTTTTTCAACCGAAAATGCATCACTCTATAGCAATATAGCCCTTTTGGGGTGATAAACGCAGTCTTCTCCTCATCTGGGGGTACATGGCTATCTGATGGTACCCCCTGTAGGCATCCAGGAAGCTCATTCTTCCATGCCCTGAAGTGGCATCTACTAGTTGGTCAATCTTGGGTAAAGGAAAACTGTCTTTGGGACAGGCCTTGTTTAGGTTGGAAAAGTCCACGCAGACCCTCCATTTACCATTCTTTTTCTTTACCACCACTGTGTTCGATAGCCATGTCAGGTAATCTACCTCTCGAATGGCCCTGGTCTTCAGAAGTCTGTCTACTTCCTCTTCCACTGCCTCGACTTGCATCAATGTCGGTCTTCTTGCTCGTTGGATTACAGGTTTGGCTGACCTGTCAACGTTCAGTTTATGGCAAGTGACCTCGGGTTCAATGCCAGGCATTTCGTAAGGCGTCCAGGCAAACACCTCAATGTTTACTCTCAAGAAAGCCTCCAAATCTTTTTCCTCTTCTTCGGCTAAGCCCGAGCCTAGAAGGAAGAAGCGTTCTTCATCCCCCTCCTAGACGAGGATTTTCTTCAGTGCTTCTTCACTCTTCTCGGTTGGCTCCTTGCCGACGTCCTCTAGGACCTTCACGTCCTCGTCTTCGATCTCTGCCCTTTTTGGTTCTCGTATGCTGCAGGTGGATTTCATTGCTACCATGGAGCAGTTCTTTGCCTACAGCTGATCTCCTTTATCCCATGCTCTGTTGAAAACCGCAATAGTTGATGCAATGTTGAGGGGACAACCCTCATTGCGTGCAACCATGGCCTTCCTAGGATAGCATTGTAAGGGGAGGGTGTATCGATTATGGTGAACTCTATTTTTATCTTCCTGGTGCCAGCCTGCACCTCCAAGCTTGTTGCTCCCAGTGGCCACGTCGGCGTTCCATTGAACCCGACCATTGGGCCATTGCTTTGCTCCATATCGTCTGGGTGAAGGCCAAGCTCCTTGTAACACCTGACATACATGATGTCACAAGAGCTGCCTTGGTCGATTAGGATGCATTTCACTTGGCACTTCCCAACCTGGAGGGATACTACCAAGGCATCGTTGTGCGGATGTTGGACCATCTCAAGGTTGGCTTCGGTAAAGGACACTACTGCTCCTCGGTACTCCTCGGCCTGATGTCGTTTTTCCCCGACCTGGTACACATGCTGCAAGTGCTTCACCTTTTGGGTTTCCCCCGTATTTCGTTTTCATTGTCCTTCGAATGAATTACATTAATTACCCGAGGTCCTTCTGCCTGTGATTGTTGTGCTGGGGGTGGTGGAGCTGCTGGTGCCTGAGGTAATCTTGCCTGCTCTTCTCTTGTCCTGGCTTCATCTACAAGGTCTCTCAGATGGCCTTGCCTTACCAGGTCTTCCAGGTGTGCCTTCAGGGCTCTGCAACCCTGAGTCATATGCCCATCTTCGTTATGGTAAGCACAATGCTTACCAAGGCTTCTTCCCATAAATTCTCCTAGCACCCTAGCTGGTGTTCTGAAATAGGGCTGGGATTGAATTTTGTCCAAGACTTTGTGAATTGGGATTCGGAACACAGTTATGACTGCCTGTGTAGCCCTCAGTCCTATCTCTTGCTTGTTGGATCCGTTGTTACCTCGGCCTCGCTTTGGCGAGCCGTTTCCTTTTTCTTGCTTTGTCTCCTTAGTTCCTGATGTGTCTTCCTCGGGTCTGGCATACTCCTCAATTCTGGTCATGAGCTTTTCCATGCTTTTTGGCAATGTCTTTGCCAAAGACTTTCGTAGTGGACAATCATCTTTTAGGCCGTTCTTGAAAGATACGACCGTCACCTCTTGGTTGTACTCGGGTATTCGGTTGAACACCTCATAGTACCTTTTTGCATAAGCCCTAAGGCCTTCATCCTTGCTGATTCTCAGAGCCATCAAAGCATCTACACTTAATGGCTGTAGTTTGTTTGTCACGAACCTGGCCACAAATATCTCGGCCAGGCCTTCCCAAGTCTTCACACTTCCTTTTGGCAATTTGTGAAACCAATCTGATGCAATCTCTCCGAAGCATGAGGGGAACACCTTGCAGAGCAACGGCTCGTTCCTAGTGTATAGTGCCATCGAGTTCAGGTATAATCCGACGTGAAAGTTGGGGTCCAACTTTTCGTCGTATATTTGGAACCTCGGCATACTGAATCGTTTTGGGGCCTCAAATTTGTCCAACTCCACCGAGAATGGTGTTTTCGGTTTAACAGGGGAGGTTACCTCGGCATCTTGTTGCTTCCTCTTGAGGTAATCTCTCAAGTCCTCCTTTGTCCGCCCAGGAGCTCGGCTAACTCCTGATTTCAACCCTTTTGGTGCACTACTTTCGGTTTCGTTGTGAGCCCTCTTCGACCTTTCTCCATTAGTTGTGTCAAAGCACAACGCCTGCCTTTGAACAGGCCGATGTTCTTTGGGGTCTGCCTCCTTGGTGTGATGTGTCCTTCGAGACTCTTCCCTCCTCGACTCTCCTCGCCCGACCTCTCTTGAAGGCCGGTGAGAGTGTCTTTCACTCATGGTGTGCTGGGGGGCTATAAGGAGTGTTTTCTGCCCTCCCTTCTGGGCATTGGCCGCTGGAATTGGCATGTCGTGCAGCGAGAATGGTGGCTGCATGACGTTATTTTGCATCATAAAATTGACGACCGATTGCAGGTCTGCCAATTTATTCGCCATCTCTTTCACCTCTTCGTCCCTCCGCAGGCATCTATCCTTCCATACTTGGAGGTCGTCCTCGTTGTAGTACCCACTTCGATCTGATTTCTTTGGTACGTCGTCATCTTGGCCAACGTCTTTCTCTCTGTGATTCTGGTTTTGAGTCTCCTCGTTGCAACCATCTTCCTCCATATTAGGATCAATGTGTTTACCGTTCCCAGTAGGGGTTTCATCCCCAACCTTATCCTTCTGTCCGTCGCTGGCCATCTATTCTCCTTTCTTTCCCACAGACGGCGCCAAATTGTGTGAGTGAATTTCTGATCACACTGCCAACTCAGTATTCAGTTGGAGAGCACTGGCAAAATAGATGGCACCTAATTGACCTGCAACAAAAAGAAGAGATTTCGGTGGTGGTTCGTCCACCCGGGGGTACTTCGATGATCAAGTCAGTTATCTCTCAAAGATAAACCAAGAGCTTAACTCACTATTCGGATTATAAATTGCATACCTTAGACCCATGGGGGTGCCTCTCTTTTATAGTTAACTCAATCCTAGTTCCAATAGAAGCCTTGCTTTAATGGACTCTAGCTCAGTGCTTATCCTGGACTCTTTAATAGATAAAGATAAACTTCCTAAGAGCTTTATCCTTATCCAGGCTGAAGTCCTTCTTCATTCTAGGACTCTTGTCCCTTATCCGCTTATCCCAGATTCCGATATCTTCGGAGATAACCTCAGCCTAGCCGAGATCACCTCAGCATCACGACCAGGACACGTGGCATCTCGGCTGACATGTCGGTGTCACCTTAGCCACGTGTTAGTACTCAGAAAATATATCCCCACAATTACGTTAAATACCACATGATATAAAAAATATATTATTATATTAAGATTTAGATTTTTGTTAAGGTGTGAGTTATATACAATAAATTATTTTTATACTACATAGTTGTGTGTTTCTAATTTTTTTTCCCCATAAATATCACCTATCTATTAAAATTTTTATTTTAACTTCTCTGTTCGATTTTTTGAACCTATTTGTTCAAATTTTGTTTGTCTGTCAAAATTATTTTAATATATTTAATCTATTTGTTGAACCTATTTGTTCAATTTTTTATTTTACCTATTCTATTTTTTGAACTTATCCATCCAAATTATTTTATGTGTTCAAATTATTTTAACCATCAAATTTTTATTTTATGTGCTTAAATTTTTTATTTTATCTGTCCAAATTATATCTAAACGAGGAACACCCAAAATTCATAGAAAGATTTGGTCAAAACCCCCTCATAATAAAACTTTAATGCATTAAGGGCAAGCACAAAAAATTTTCTTTGAAAAGTCCAACACATACCACTACTACTAAAATTTTAAACTTTAAAATAATCTAACTTTTGATCTAAATGTCGATTTTTAATAAAATTAGTATTTTTATAATCCTCTCATCAAGATCTATCAAACAAGATCCATGTTTGAAAAAAATTAAAATCTTCGAGATATTGATTTGTGATTATGTTTTAATTTTAAACAATAAATAACAATATCAATCAAACAATCAAAGACAAATCAACACACAAATTTAACGTGGAAAACCCGCAATTGGAGCGCTGCAAAATCCATAAAACAATCCATGAAGAAGACAACAAGGAATTACATATGTGTACCCTCAATTGCCTAACAAATCCACACTCAAATTGAACTGATCCCGATATGCCTCTTCCACCACTGTCTTCGCATCGGAATTGTCTTGTTCAACGTTGAATCCATAACACTAATGTCGAATCCACAACGATGTGCCATTCTGAAATCCACCAAAGCTTCAAGCCCAAATTTCCCATAATCCACCGAAGAACAATTCTCTCTTTTGTGTATAAAAGAAAACAAACAAACCCTTGATGATGTTGATATAAAGTTCATGAATCCATCGATCACTCTTACATTATAAAGGAAAGACTCATAAAGCACCCTCCAATATAAAGCACTTTGTTTTTTCTTCCTCTCTAAAAATCTGGACAACTTAAACCCTAAAACGAGCAAGCAGCGCACTTCATAATAAATTGGATCGTGAAGACCACTCGAGTGCACACTTCATTGCTCGAGCAGTGTGAGCAAAGACAATGCAAAACATATAGGCTGATCGCTCGAGCGCAACATTCACCGCTCAAATGGTAAAATTTTCTTCCCAGAAGTTCAGGTACTTTGCAAAAGTATTGAATGTTCTTTTTTCTCCACTCGACCGCACAAATGACTACTTGAGCGATCAAACAACTTTGACTGCATTTCAGTGAAGTGGTAAACATGAAAAGATCAAGATCACAAACTCTTATGCATAGGCACAATTCGGATTGGATTCGCATCTAAACACTCATAGCCTTACTCAAACAAAAGAGCGAGTCAAATTACAACTAAAAGGAGTTTTGTCAAACAAGATTGCCAATTACAAAATCTAACAATGTTAACTATGAAATTCTTAAATTAAAAAAAAATTATTATTATTATTACTACTGCCGAAATTGATGTAAACAGTAACATGTTACTTTGACAATATTGTCTAAAAAAAAAAAAGAATAATATTTGTAGACATCCCCGAACGCCCCCGGGAGGAACGAGTCCCTCGTTCTGTTCGATATTGGGCTCACTACAGTTTAGGACTCTAAAATTGTCATGGTTCTTCATCTGAACCAATGAGTCCAAATCCGGCAAATCGTTTTGAGAAAACAGATTTTTAGAAAAAAAAAATGCCAAACATGGACTGCTTTGCCAGATACAGAGTCGCCACCTAAATATTTTTTAAGGGGGAATTTAGGAAACCCTGACTCGGTGCCAAAGGCCACGTGTCCGTCATCACCAAAGTTGCCTCGGCTCGGGAACTTGGGTACGATTGGGGAAGGTCACTTCGTGAGCACCCCCGCTACTAACCATGATATCTATTTTTGAAAAACATTGTGTGTTCTTATTCCGGTTATTAGCCTAGATTACTATGTGATGCAAATTGTTTATATATATATATATATAATAATAATAATAATTTAAAAAATTTGTGTCAAAATAATTAGTTTATGAGACAGAAATAAACTTGAATAATTTTTAAAAGAAGTTGATTATTAGAAAGTAGTTGAACTTGCTAGAAATTGTAACAAAGAGACTTATGGATAACATGGTGTAATGATCATAATTTGAGGGTATTGAGGTCTTTTAATCAACTAATCTTAATCTTTTTCAATCGGTTAATTCTGTATTACATCCCCTGATGAGACTCAATAGTCTTCTTAAATATATAGCATGAGAAAATTGTCAATTCAAAGACTCATTTTTATATCCAAAACTGGAATTTAGAATTGATTGGACAGAAGTCTATTTTGAGAAGTAAGTTAAAAATTGATTTTTTATTTTTATTTTTTTGACTTTTCTTAGAGAAAAATTAAAATGATTATGGTTTAAATATGATATTTTGTTTTATTGACTTAATTAGCCTATTTAATCTTTTGTGCTTTTTTTAATTTCAATTGAGATAGCCAAAAGATTCACACTCCCAAAACACTATATGTGCATTGTCTATTTAGTCCAACTAGTGATGCAATGAAAATTTTTACAGATAAACGCATAGTAATTTGTCTTTGTTAGGTAGTTGGGACACAAACGATAACCTATTTATTGGGTTGGGTTGGGTTGGGGGTGGTTTAGCTGCACTACTACATTTAAATTTTTTTTTTAGTTATGCTTTTTCCAAAGAGCTACATTTTTTTAAATTTTTTTTTTTCTTTTCAGTTATGCTTTTTCAAAGTTATGCTTTTTCAGAGGACGCTCAGGCTAAAAGTCCAAAATTAAATTTTCAGGTGGTGGAATATATGTGCTTGTGTTAACAGTATGCTTTTGAAAGTTTCCATGTGTTGAGAATATAATCAACTTTAATATGAGACATCAATTTTCAGTGAATGCCTAGAATTTCATCTAGTGGATTAGACAAAGCTCCCAAACTGTATAGAATTCTAGTTTTAGTTGCCATCTATTATTGTTGTATCGTTAGTCTACATGTAGCAACTAGACATACCAACACCAATCTACTCAATAAGTTAAATAAGTTATAGATATCAGTTTCTAATAAAATTAATTTTAGAATATTCTTATTAAAATCTGTCAAATAAAATTCATGTTGATTATGAAATTTTTTAAAAAAAAATTATTACCACTGAAATTGTTGTAAACAGTAACATGTTATTCTCACTACAACAAAAAAGGCCTTTGGTAACAGCCTGACTGTCTCCAAACATCAAATTTTCGTCACCAAAATGATCTGTGACAAATAAAGTTTGTCACCACATTTGTTGTCTATTTGTCGTTGCAAAAAGTATCTGGTGACGAAAAATCGTTTCGTCGCCTATTCGTCATTTTTGGCGACGAAAATTTTCATCTCTAAATGTTGAATTTTTCGTCCTCTATAACATCCATTTCATCACTATAATTAAATAATATTTTATTTTTAATTGTTTTGGC
>NW_021026580.1:89179-121732 GCF_004153795.1 Camellia sinensis
ATTCTTTGAAATCCAACATATGAATTCCTTGAAAAGTCCCAACAAATATGATTATTATCCCTCATAATAACATTTTAATGCATTAAGAACAAGTATAAAAAAAATTTATTGAAAAGTCTAACACATATGATTATTATCATAATATTAAACTTTAATATAATAATAATAAAAAAAGACATTTAATTCTTTGAAAAGTCTAACACATATGATTATTATCAAAATATTAAACTTTAATATAATATAAAAAAGTAAAAAAAGAAAACATTTTAAAAAAAAGATATTTAAAAATCGCAATTCACATATATAGATAGTTGTAAACACAATCCGTGCATAGCACGGGTGATGTGCTAGTTCACAATTACGGAAAAACACCAAATTACGAGGTATAACTTGTTGCTCAATCCCAGTTAAACTCACGTGTCTAAGGTGTTTTCAATCCCCTCCTCACTATCAAACCCAATCTCCTCCCCATAACCCCAAACAAACGGGGAATTTGAATCCATAAACTTGAAAGTGTACTTTTTATACGGATTGAATTCATAAATTGTTTTCAATGAATAGTAGAAATTTAAAATAAAATTATAAAAAGATTTATACAATACTCGCATCGCATGAGTATAGAACTGTATGAATCACATACTACACACTGCAAATATTGACTAGAATATTGTAATAATTTTTTAAAAATCTAATATTTTTAATTCCTGCACTTTGTTGCACAAGTCTTTAATTTCACTTCAAATAATTGAAGACTTTTGAAACACCAATGCTAGAGGGTCACAATTTTTGTGACCACAATGACTCAAAATTGTCAAAACGACGACGTTGTTTTGACAGTTTTGAGCCATTGTGACCACAAAAATTGTGGTCCTCAAACATTTTCCCTTTTGAAACCATATAGGACGAATTTTTGGTGGGTCCTATGAATTTTTATTTTATTGAAAATTTGAAATTAAATTTTTTTTTTTTTTTAATTTGGTAGAAAATGAATTCAAGAAAAAAAAAAAAGGAAGCTCTTTTATATAATTTTTTAAGGTAAAAATATTTTTTGAAAATTTTAAAATATCAATTTTTATGTTTATTTTTGTCAAATGAATTTTTATTTAAAAAAAAAAATTCTCATTATAATATTAATCTTGTTTTTGTGTAATGCTGTCATTAGATTCCACTTGTTTTTGTCATGTTGCTTCATGCCAAGCTTTGTGGAAAAATAAGCAAATGAAAGAAACACTTTTACATATCAGCATTAAAAAAATTTGAGTGTAGTAGCCATTATCTTTTTTTATTTATTAATTATTTTTTTTAAGTGAGAAAATACTTAGTCATAAGTGTCAAAAACTCTTTGGTGAGATGTACAGGCTCAACAAATTGGCTTATTGTTTGTGGATTGAGAACTGCTATATATTACTTGTCTTCTCAACAAAGAATAGAAGATTCTCAACAATTTTCCATACAAAAACTTCCATTCATTACATATCCAACAACTTACATAACAAATATATTACATAAGAAATCCAGAGTATCTTCTACAGCAACAATACCAAGATGATAAGTTAAGACACAACCAAACAAACCCAGACTATATACTCTTTCCTTTTCATCTTTGATATTTGGTCCTCCATCTTAGTAATCCTTCGTAGGAGTCCTAGTATAACTTGCCTTGACCGGCCACACATAGGTACATCAAACCACCGAAAAAATCCACATCCTCCCCCATTGAGCCTATATCCTTCACAGCATAAGAATCGTCTTCTCGGGTTCAAGTTTGTCCAAGATGTCTTCATCACAGCAGCTCTGCCACATGAGCACTGCGTTGCATCCATCTGGTACATTATTCTTCCTTTTTTTGCTCTTCTTCATCTTTCTCTTCTTTCTCTTCTTGATGCTCTGTTTTTTTCCCCCCCATACACAGCCATATATATATATCTGGCTATATATCAGTGTACTGGCGGGAACATTTCCTCCAATTTTATGTGTGTAAAATGTCCCTTTTGCCATCCACTAATGCTATTTTGTTAATTATTTGAACTGCAGACACAAATTGGACTTGAAAGACACAAATTATTAAAGTTTAAGGACTAAAGAAACACAAACAATTGTTAAGGGACCAGATAGAAAAAACGCGTATAGTTTAAGGGGGTAAAACTGTAATTTACTCTATTGTATTTGGGTTTTGCCGTTTAATTAGTTCTTATTTTTTTAAAAAAAAAAAATCTATTTATACATAAAATTCAATTCTTCGTGGAGCATATTCCAAAAACTGTTATCATAGTTCTTGGCTCGACAATATGATTTTATTTTTCTCACTGTCTTTTAATTATGCAATACTACTATAATTTAGAAAAAATTATAAAAAAAACATTATAGGGTTTGAACGTTGTAACAAAATAATAGTTGAGTTTTAATTTTATCAATTTAAATTATTATTGTTTTATTTTTTTTCAATCTAAACCATTTCACTATTTTTCTTAGTAAAATTAACAAAAAAATTATATTTTAATCATTAAACTTTATAAAAAATAATATTTTAAACATTTTTCGTACATTTGTATTGAATATAATATAATGACTAAAATACAATTTTTTGGGGGGTCAAATTTAGTCAACAAACATAAGCAAATTGTTTAGATTGATAACAAATTAAAATATTAAAAATTTTCAGACATTTATGTATCAATAATCTACCACTTCACTTGGATTCACCTACGTTTATGAATACATGATTTGTTATTGTTAATGAACCCACCCATCCAACCCCAGTACAACATCGCACTGTCCTTGGCGAACCACCAATCTTCCAAAACCCATGCTTTAAACTGATCTGAATCAAATGAAACCAAGGTCCCGTTTGTTTGGAGAGTTAGAGGGGCTTTTGGGATTGGTAGTGAAGTGAGACCTACTAACATTGTGTTTGTTTTGAGAGATGGGGAGGGAATGAGCTCTGGATTATGAATTCCCTTTAGGGAGGGAATTTGGATGGGCCTCCAAGACTTGGTATTAAAAAAATAGTCCGCCGGACTAGAAATTTTTTATTTTATTTTATTTTTTACATGTTGGACATTTTTTGTTGAACATTAATGTTTAATTTTTTGTATTTTTTGTAAAGTAAAAATCATTATTTTATTTGTTTTATTTTTTTCTAGAAATTTTTTATTTTTTAAAATTTTTTACATGTTGGGCATTTTTTTTAAAGCATTAATGTTTAATGTTTTTGTATTTTTTATATTTGTTTTTTATTTTCTATAAAAATAATTTAAAAATTCCTACACTAACAAGTACCATCAAAACAAACATAATTTTACTTAGTCCCCTCACTAACAATCCCCTCACTATTAATTTTCTCACTATAAACCACTTTTATTCTACCTCTGAAAACAAACGGATCAATATGCTAATAACAACTTTGTTTCGTGTTGTTTGAATTTGTGATGACCGTCTATTGACCGAACGGAAGTTGCTGACGTTGGCAACACATGTTTCTAAAATGTCCACTTTACCCGTGTAACACTCTCATCCTCCTCAAACCCAACCAACAGTCTATACTACCATTATCACCCGTGGCAGAGTTAGAAAATTAAGTTAGAGGCGACAGTTATTAATTATAATTTTTTATTAAAAAAATTATGATCAACATTAAGATAATAATAATTTTATGAGTTAAATTTAAGCATAAGAAATTAAAAATCATTATTAATAAGAACAAATCAAAATTCTATAATAGTATGTAATAACTTGGTACGGGATGGTGAAGTAAGTTTATAATTTTAGCACAAAATGTTGTAGATCAAAATTCTTAATTTTAAAAAATAAAAATATCATTTATAGCACAAATTATTATAAAATCTATTTAATTTTTATTTGACAGAAAATATTAAAAAGATGATATTACTTATAAATGACGTGTTTTGAATGAAAATTATTAAATAGTCTTAGAGTACCATATGACGTTGCTTATGTAATGCTCAAAGTATGAGAAATCACAAATCATACTAAGTAGTTTGTCAACTACCTGAAAATAATGAGTTAATTATATTCAATCTGAGAGGGAGATTAATGATCTGGTACTGGGCCGGACAGATCTAGGCCGGACAGAGTTTTGCCGGACAGATTTGGGTCGAGCAAGTGTTGGGCCGAGGATGTGTGGCCCAGTTTGGAAAGAAGTTGCTCGGTTAAGGCAACGCTTGGTTGGACCGAGCTACGTGTTTGGCGGAGGCGAAGCCGGTCAAGTTAAGTGACCGGCGCCCGGAAAGGCAAGATTGAACCGAGGTACCTGTTTGTTCGGCAGGTAGGTCGACCGCAGACTAGTGTGAGTAGTCCCGAGCTTGGCTTTGCCGAGATGCCGCCGAGTCCGGTCCTCATCTGAGCTTAGCTGTTGGAGTACTTGGGCATGAAACGCAGCATGGCAGACGATGGCCGAGATGATACTGCCCAGCTGCCGAGCTCCCAGGAGCATGGGCAGGCAGTGGGGTTAGGTGGTGCTCAGCAAGGTTTATGCTGACAGATGGGATAGCAGTGCCACGTGTTGAGAGATCACTGGGAGTAGATTTGGGGCGCAGAAGGTATATAAGCATGACTGCGCCCCCCATACGCGGACAGATGAACATTTGGTAAGAGAAATACTTACACTCAACACTCTCCCTTATCTCTATCTATCCCTTGTGTGTGTCTCCTGACTTGATCGTCGGAGGGGTTTTCCGGCCACACACCGCCGGGTAGCTCACCGTTATTTGCTCTCAAGTGATCGGACAGTAATGGAGCTCGGAAGAAAGGAGTACGGGCTTGCCGAAATATTTGCTCCCCGTACAATTGGCGTCGTCTGTGGGAAACTTGACAGACAAAACCTTGTCTTCCAGGCTCGTCTGATCACCGTCCATGGCGAACAACGATGAATTTCCGTTGTCTGCCATAGACGGAGCCATCCTGGAATATACCCGAAGGAGAGATGGACCTCCCGCCATCCATCCAATGGCGGACTTGGAGACGCCCATCGGAGGACAGTCAGGAGACGCGCGGGATAAGCGCGGAAGAAGTTATGGTCATTCACGAAGTCTGGACGGTCATCGGCGGCGGAGAGAATCACATGCCCGACGTCTGGAACACAAGTTGAGGGACCAAGACGCTGTCATCCAGCGAATGGCAGCGGAGATGGAGGAGCTCAAACGGCATGTCAAAGGGAAGGGTGTAGCTGGAGTGGGTGACCACAGTGAGCGCACCCCATCCCGCCGTTCAGGCGGTTAGAGTCAGCAACGCACTCAATCCATTTCTATTACCAGAAGTTACCAAGTTGGTGATTCCGACGTGCATGCAGAGAAGTCTAGAACGCAAGACAGTACCTACCGGCCCTCACGTCCGGTGACGACGTCGAGGTACTCTTACTCCGCTCATTCAGAGGATTTGCGGGCGGTCTTAAAGGAGCGGGCTCGTTGACGCAAAGCTCAGAGGATACCGGCGTTCCAGCGGTTATCCTACGGGGTTCACGCCAGCGAGGAAGTCGGAATGCCTCCACCTCGCCAAGCAGCGCCACTCCTAGTGGATTCAGATATGGCCAGGTTGACTGCCACCCCTTTTTCCCTGGAAATAGAGACAACGCCGCTTCCGGCAGGCTTCCACCAGCCTAAGTTCACACTCTACGACGGAAAAACCGATCCTTACATGCATGTGAGCCACTTCCGGCAGGTTATGGCCGGACATAGGCGAAATGACGGACTTATGTGCCTGATCTTCCCGTCAAGTTTAGGTGAGCTGGGCTTGAAGTGGTTCGAGAGGTTGCCGGAAGGGAGCATACAACAGTGGCATCAGTTGGCCGAAGCCTTTGTGACGCGCTTCAAAACCAACACAAAAACACCAAAGGAAGTCGATCATTTACTGAGTGTCAAGATGGAACCGAGCGACACATTGAAGGCATACAACTCTAGGTATTGGGAGACCTTCAACGAGATCCTAGATTGCCCGGTCAACCTTGCAATAACTCAATACAAGCGCGGACTCCCAGTCGGATATAGACTGCGGGACTCGCTTACCATGCACCAACCGACGTCCATGGGCCAGCTCATGCAGCGTATCAATGAGCACATCCGAGTCGGGGATGATGCGTCAGCATCTACTGTGAAGGCAACTCCGGTAGCAACGGACAAGTAGACAGCAGGCAAAGTGCACGCAGTTGGGCAAGAGTCCAGCTGCTCAAGTGACTGCGCAGAGGAATCGGACCGTGGCTCGAATCGCAAAAACCGGGGTAGAAGACGTCGGAATGACCGGGATGACTACCCCGAGATGACGTAGCGGACGCAAACAGAAGGTTGAAGGCAAGGACTGACATAACCACGGTCTTCAAGATTCCAATCTATCGCATACTTAGTGAAATCCGAGACGAGGAGTATGTCCGGTTTCCTGCTAAGTTGGGCGATGGACAAAAGGGCTACAATCCGCGGTATCATTGTACGTTTCATCGGGAGGGCGGCCACCGGACTGAGGATTGT
The DNA here is from genome assembly GCF_004153795.1 of Camellia sinensis. Taxonomy (NCBI): domain Eukaryota; kingdom Viridiplantae; phylum Streptophyta; class Magnoliopsida; order Ericales; family Theaceae; genus Camellia; species Camellia sinensis. The sequence continues at coordinate 95,656 of NW_021026580.1, forward strand.
TTGCCATTGAGGCAACACCTGGAAGAGCTAGTCGCGGCCGGGCACCTGGATCTTTACATTGATGGGGGCGTCAAGGCAAATCAAGTTCCGGTTGATCCGCGGGGACCGGACGACCGAGATGCACCTCCTCAAGGGGTTGTGAATGTCATCCACGGCATAGTGGAATCGGTGCGCGTTTGCGAGCTCCGTGGTATGATCAAAAAGGCAGAGCAGATGAGGGAAGTTTTGTCAGTTCAGCCTGCGCTCAAGAGGGGGAGGACGGAAGCGAAAGAAGTGATCAGTTTCTCCTTGAGGGACTTGGAGCGCATTCAGACACCACATAATGACGCCTTAGTAGTTACACTCCGCGTCAAAGACTTTGAAGTGAAACGGATCTTGATCGATCAGGGAAGCTCGGTCGAGATCATATACTACGATGCTTTCCAACAGCTCAAGCTTCGAGATACGGATTTGGCCCCGGCGACATCACCGTTGGTTGGTTTCAACTCACAACCTGAGTGGCCTTTGGGAAAGATTATCCTGCCGGTCAAAGCGGGATCCGTGGTCAAACAGGTGGAGTTTTGGGTATTACATGTGCCATCTACTTACAATTTGATCCTTGGAAGGGGGTGGCTTCACGCTATGCAAGCCGTGGCATCGACTTTCCATCAAGTAATGAGATTCCCCTCGGTTATGGGGGCAATCGAGGAGATTTGGGGCGATCAGGTCATGTCCAAGCAGTGCTTCGTGGCGGTCAACGGGAGCCGGGCTGCCAAAGGATTCGTTCAAATGATTGAGGGACCGGAGGACCAGGGTGTCTTGGAAGATGTGGGCACCAAGGCCGAAGACAAAGCTGTCGAGGAATTGGTGGAGGTGCGAATTGATACAGAACAGCCGGACAAGTTCTTCTTGCTCGGCTCAAGCCTTACGGCCATAGAACGGACCGAGATGGTTGAGTTTTTGATGGCCAACATCGAAGTTTTTGCATGGTCGCCTTACGACATGCCCGGCCTCGATCCTCGTTTTATTTGCCATCATCTCAATGTCTTCCCCAGTGCCAAGCCAGTTATTCAGCGGGTAAGGAGATCGGCCTTGCATCACGCCGAGGTAGTTGCGGAAGAAGTCAAGAATTTGCTAGAGGCACGAGCAATTCAAGAAGTACACTATCCTCGTTGGATCTCAAATACAGTGGTGGTACCGAAGAAAAATGGGAAGTGGCGGGTTTGCGTTGATTACAAGACCGTCAATCGAGCTTGTCCGACAGATAGCTTTCCCTTGCGTAGAATTGACCAGCTCGTGGATTTGACGGCTGGACATGACAGGCTAAGTTTCTTGGATGCCTACCGTGGCTATCATCAGATTGCCATGCATGGCCCCGACCGAGAAATCACCTCCTTTACTACACCGAGGGGGCTCTTTTGCTACCGAGTCATGCCTTTTGGTTTGAAGAACCCCGGGGCGACTTTTCAGAGGATGGTGACCAAAATGTTTGCTCCTTTGCTTGGCCGGACAATGGAGGCTTACATCGATGATATGGTGGTAAAGAGCTGACATGAGGCAAACCATTTGTCTGACTTAGCCGAGATGTTTGCCATTCTAAAGAAGCAGAGGCTGCGCTTGAATGCGTCAAAGTGTGCCTTTGGCGTGGGATCCGGAAAATTTCTGGGGTTCCTAGTCACGAACTGAGGCATCGAAGCAGACCCCTACTCAGATCAGAGCCGTGCAAGAGTTGAAGCAGCCCAGCTCGGCTAAGGACGTGCAGCATCTGGCCGGGATGGCCGCCGCGCTTAATCGGTTTATAAGCCGGTCATCAGATCGCTGCCGCCCTTTCTTTCAAGCATTAAAGTCAAAGTTCTCGTGGGACGAAGAGTGTGACCGAGCTTTGGCCGATCTCAAGGAATATCTGTCTTCTCCGCCACTGCTAGTTACACCAAAGTCGGGTGAGGAACTCTACCTTTACCTTGCCGTCTCCCAGCACGCAGTCAGTGCGGTGCTAGTCCGCGCTGAAGGAAACAAGCACCTCCTAATTTTTTATGTCAGTAAGACCTTGTTGCTGGCTGAGACGAGGTACTTGCCGCTGGAAAAGCTTGCGTTGACATTGATGATGGCTTCAAGGAAGTTGGCGCATTATTTTCACGCCCATACCATCATCGTACTGACCGAGTTTCCCCTTAAGGCCTTATTTGAACGGGCAGACTTTTCAGGCCGAATTCTCAAGTGGGCGGTCGAATTGGGACAGTTTGATGTAAAGTTCCAACCGCCCACAGCCATAAAGGCCCAAACTTTAGCCGATTTCGTTGCCGAATTCTCGCCAGGAACTCATCCGGTATGCCCGGTCGATATTGCCGCGGCAGAAGAAGAAGAGACTGCAAGCCTGACCGAGATATCACAACTAGGTGGAGTTGCCGACGCGAAATTTGCGCGCCCCATCGTAGTACCCTCAACTTGTACAATTCAACCAACCGGTGACGCAATGACGGAGTCGGGTATTGTTGTCCCACCCACTCTGTTCGGTACCGCGTCGTCAGAGGGTGAAGTAATAGAACTACCCAGCACAGAGCTTGCGGCCGACATAATACCGCAACCTGATGATTCGCCTACGGACTTAAGCATTGTAGACCGACTTGCTGAGTCCGGTGCCGAATCACCAAGGGGGGCTGGAGTGGAACCAATCAACACAGAACTTGAAACCAGATAGCCAAGAAACCGTGATCCCATTGCCCTTCGCAACTCTCAGGACCCATCAGACTGCTGGAAGCTTTTTGTGGGGGAAATGTGGAAGCTTTTTGTTGATGGAGCGTCCAACCGTCACGGTGCCGGCCTAGGTATCGTTCTTATCTCCCCGAATGGCCTAACCATTGAACATTCTATCACGCTTGGCTTCCCAGCATCTAACAACGAGGCTGAGTATGAGGCCCTTCTTGCCGGGCTCAAGAGCGCTATTCAAATGAAGGCTGTCGAGCTACTGGTGTACAGTGATTCCCAGCTTGTGGTTAACCAAGTCTCTGGGATTTACGAAGCAAAGGATGACAGAATGGCGAAGTACCAAGCTCTGGTCAGGGAACATATCAAGCAGTTTCAGGCAATCCGTGTCCAACAGATTGGCCGTGAAGAAAACAGCCGAGCTGATGAGTTGGCCGGCCTCGCTTCGATGGTACACAGTACGTCTCCAAACCCCCTGTTAATTGACTTTCTTCCCCGGCCAAGCATTGAAGACGCCGGGCAGACGGATGTACTCTGCGCCACGCTTGGTCCTTCCTGGATGGACCCCTTAATCTTGTTCCTCAGAGGCCGGACTCTACCAACCGACAAGAAAGAAGCACACAAAATCCGGGTGAAGTCAGAGCGGTTTTGGCTCTCTCCATCTGGTGCGTTGTATAAAAAGTCCTTCACTGGTCCTTATCTAAAGTGCGTGCACCCGAGTAGTGTGGAGGCCTTCTTGTACGAAATTCACAAAGGCCATTGTGGCAACCACATAGGGGGCAGGTCCTTGGCCTACCGAGCTATTTCGCAGGGATGCTGGTGGCCGTGCATGCAGGCCGATGCACAAAAGTACGTCCGCAAGTGCGAAAAATGCCAGAAATTCGCCCATCAGATCCATCAGCCTGCTAGGGAACTTCTTCCCCTCCCCAGTCCTTGGCCCTTCGCCATGTGGGGGCTAGATATAGTGGGGCCACTGCCGATAGCACTGGGCAACCGGAAATTCTTCATTGCGGCCACAGATTACTTCACGAAATGGGTTGAAGCTGAGCCCTTGGCAACAATCAAAGAGAAAGACGTGAAGCGGTTTGTCTAGCAGAACGTGGTCACGCGGTTTGGCGTCCCCAAGATCTTGATCTCTGACAATAGCACTCAGTTTGACAGTCGCCTATTCAGAGGATTTTGTGAAGATTTGAAGATTGAATTTTACAACTCCACTCCGGCTTACCCGCAGTCCAATGGTCAAGCCGAGGCATCGAACAAGACTATACTGGATGGGTTGAAGAAACGGTTGGAGAAGGCAAAGGGAAAATGGGCTGAGGAATTACCCAGCGTCCTTTGGGCATACCGAATAACCCCGCGGCGATCTATCGGGGAAACTCCATTTGCTTTGGCTTATGGCATGGAGGCGGTTATACCTTTGGAAGTTGGCATGCCCACCCTGAGAAGCGAGAGTTTTGAGCCAGCGAGAGTTTTGAGCCCGAACTGAAGAGCTAGACCTAGTGGAAGAGCATCGGGAGAAGGCCCTCATCCATGTAGCTGCCTACCAACAAGAGCTCTCAAAGAAGTACAACAAGACGGTGCACACCAGACCGTTCAAAGTTGGTGATTGAGTTTTGAGGAAAGTTATAGGCAACACCCTGGTGCCAGGTGAAGGCAAACTAGGGGCAAATTGAGAAGGACCCTACAAGATCACCGGTCTGGTGGGCAAGGGGGCTTACCACTTGGAGGATCTAGAGGGAAGAACAATACCCCAGCCATGGAATGCGGCCAACCTGAAACTGTATTACTTCTAAGCTTTTGCTTTCTTTTCTTTTTTTTTTTGTGCAAAGGAATTATTTAGCTTGCACTTCAGAATGTAATTCTTTTTGTCAATATATAGAAGTAATTTTGCTTTAGCACTTGGACTGGTGTTTTAATGTAAAAACCGAGATGTGTTACTCCGGCTTAAAGAGTTGGTGTTTTGTTCAACTTAGGCCATCCCAACCGAGATGATTTACTCCGGTTGGAAGAGTTGGTGTTTTACCCAACTTCGGAATCCCAACCGAGATGATTTACTCCGGTTGGAAGAGTTGGTGTTTTGCCCAACTTCGGATTCCCAGCCGAGATGATTTACTCCGATTGGAAGAGTTGGTGTTTTGCCCAACTTCGGATTCCCAACCGAGATGATTTACTCCGGTTGGAAGAGTTGTTTGTTTTGCCCAACTCAGGATTCCCAACCGAGTTGATTTAATCCGGTTGAAGAAGTTGGTGATCTGTTCAACTGTTATTTCCAGCCGAGATGCTTTACCCCGGCTGAAGACGTTGATGTTTTGCCCAACTTCGGATTCCCAACCGAGATGATTTACTCCGGTTGGAAGAGTTGGTGTTTTGCCCAACTTCGGATTCCCAACTGAGATGATTTACTCCGGTTGGAAAAGTTGTTTGTTTTGCCCAACTCAGGATTCCCAACCGAGTTGATTTAATCTGGTTGAACAAGTTGGTGATCTGTTCAACTGTTATTTCCAACCGAGATGCTTTACCCCGACTGAAGACGTTGATGTTTTGTCCAACATAGTTATTTCCAGCCGAGATGGGTATTCCGGTTGAAAAAAGTTGGTGAGTTCAACTTGGGTATGTTCAATTTTACAATTTATACCGAGATGTTTTGCTGAAAAAGGAATTGATGACGACCGTCCAAACACTTGATGAAATCAAAGCTGTTCATTGATAAAAAGTTAATACAAAATGTGGGGAACTTAGCCCGGTTACATTTACAGAAACAGAAAAAAGAAACCTAGGCTAGGGGGAAGAGATCAGGGAATTCCTCATCAGCCTCCAGGTTGACCGTGGCAGTTGGGTCCTGGACACCGGTTCCAGTCCGGCCGGCCTGTTCCTGTTCGGTTTGGCGCTCTCCTTCAGCGTCTGCCTCGCCCTCTTCTTCAAGTCCTTCCTCGGCCTCAGCTTGCAGCGCGCTGAAGACGTCATTGGCATACGAAATGAGAAAGGTTAGTAAGAAGACAGCTGGTGGAGAGGCAAACACGTCAGTGTCAGGACCCTGACCGAGCTATTGACAGGCAGCCTTCCATCCAGCCTTGAAGTAAATGTCCTGGGTGGCGAAGACTTGTTTCTTGTAGTTTTCCTCGGCTTCGTTGAAGCCGGCGTTATTGGCGTCCTCGCAGTCTTTTTTCCTGGACTTCTTAAGCGCGTCAAGCTCAGCCTGGAGCTCATCTTTCTGTTTCTCGGCAGCTTCAAGTTGGTCAAGCAGCCTGTTGTTGTCGGAATTGGCAGCTTCGAGCGAGGACTTTGCTTGGCCAAGCTCGGTTTGGAGGCTTTCGACTTGGCTGGCGGTATCACTCGCCTTCTGCCGAAGTCTGTGGATGCGCTCCAAGACCAAGTGCTGCTTTTGGATGGCCTGCAAAATGAGAATTTGATCAGAGAAGAAACCGTGCAAACACTTGAAAATTGAAGCATAAGATTGAAATTCTTACCCTGGTCATGGACTTCACGGCAAATTTGACCAGCCGGGTGTTAGGAACGTGGTCGCTGCCAACCACGTCGCTGGGCAGCAGCAGAGCCTTTGAGAGGTCGAAGGCAAGTAAGTGCTCCTTGTCGCCTTTGACCGAAGCATTTGTCGAGATCTCTTTGCCCCGGTGCTTCAGCTGCGGCCGCCATGCTGGGATGGGGCTGACCGTGTCGACAGGTTGCTCGGTTGTTAGTTCGGCAATGAGCTCGGCAGAGGGATCTGCCCGTGGTCTTTTGCCAGCCCAGCGTGTTTCTTTGCTAGACTGCCCGGCGGCTGGAGAAGCTAAGGCGACCACGGCAGCACTTGATTGACCGGCAGCCGGGTGCAGGCGACGACGCTCGGTATCTCGGCCGAGGTTGCAGTGAGAAGGTTTTTGATTCGGCTTCTTTTAGCCATTTCTTGTTCGTCTGTCAACCGGATTAAGGGGACGTCAGGAAGGGTAGGGTCTGGAGGTGGCGATGGAGCACGGAGGAAGTCTGTTACTTTACTCCGGCGCGGAGCAGAGTACCTATAGGTTGGGGTGTAGCCAAGCAAATCGTTGCAATCTCGGTGGCTGTATCGGAGCACGGTCCGGATTGCCTCTGCGTTGGGGTATTGGTAGTTCGCTTGCAAGGCTTGAATTGCTGCATGAGGAATAGGTGTTGGTGGACACTTGAGTGGGTGCAAGCCCGGTGCGGCGGAGGAACTCGGTGATCAATGGGTTTAGTGGGAAACGAAGGCCCCCTTCGACGATGGATAGCACGGTGAAGGGGCATTCCTCCCTGCCCCAAGGCGTTGTCTCAATTTCTGCAAGTTCAAGGTGGACATCGGCCGGGATGCCGTACTCCTCCCTGAACGCAGCCAGTGCAGCCGGAGTATCTACGAGAAAACAAAATTTCCCCATGAAGGACCGGCCAAATTTTCTCGGCTCAGGAGGTTTGCACTGACTTGTGAATTGTTGGCTGCTCGGTCTTTGAGAGCCTCGGAAGTGGTCAGGGGTCCACTTGGACTCTGCAGGAAAATGATGGCAAGTGTAAGTGTGAGCGCGGTCGCGCGAAGGGAGCTAGACTTTAGCTCGGTCATTAAGGGTGCCAAACCACCTCGGTTGTCTAAACTAACTAAGGAGCTCGGTCGCCCAAGCAGACCAGATGTTAGCCCGGTTGAGCTACCAATTCCTTTTGCTATCTCGGTTTTTACTGGGGTTGAGACAAACATGTTATTTGCTCGGTAAGATTGGTTTTTTGGATCAAATGAAGACCAGGAGCCCGATCCGCCCCAGTTCTTCAGTGTTCATCAGGAAAAATGAAGAACACCGTTAACAATGGAGAGTTTGGGATGGTTTTAGGTGCCCAAGGCCTAAAAGCTACGATTTCATGCCCTAATATGTGAAATATCAAAGAAAACGACAACAAAAGAGAAAACGACAACAAAAGAGAAGTTTGAGGACTTACGAGCGTAGGGCAGAGTCCTCTTCTTCAAGCACAAACTCAGCATTGGCAAGGAACAAGAGGCAGGAGCTCTGTGAAGCTTGATAAGCAAGAGAGGCAGTAAGAACGGAATGAAGAGGGCAGGGGCATGTATATAAAGGATAAAGAAACCGGCCAAATTCAAATTTGCAAAGACGGCTGGGTTAGCCGCTCGAAGGCGAATAGAAGGACGACACGTGTTCCCATTAATGCAGCGTCAGAGTTGAAGCGATAGGAAGGTCAGGCGAGACGACGACCGAGGAGTCAGCCGGGCTGGTCTTGAAAACAGGAATGAAAAATCGAGAAGTTGAACCGGGCAAGTTCTGAAGCCAGGAATAATAACCGGCCTGATCGCCATTCTGCAAACTGCGGACCGAGGAAAAGATTATCCCGGTCAGTATAGGTAATCCCAGTCACGCTCGCGCGAACGGAATTAAGGGGCAATTGAGAGGGAGATTAATGATCTGGTACTGGGTCGGACAGAGTTTTGCCAGACAGATTTGGGTCGGGCAAGTGTTGGGCCGAGGATGTGTGGCCCAGTTTGGAAAGAAGTTGCTCGGTTAAGGCAACGCTTGGTTGGACCGAGCTACGTGTTTGGTGGAGGCGAAGCCGATCAAGTTAAGTGACCAGCGCCCGGAAAGGCAAGATTGGACCGAGGTACCTGTTTGTTTGGCAGGTAGGTCGACCGCAGACTAGTGTGAGTAGTCCCGAGCTCGGCTTTGCCGAGATGCCGCCGAGTCCGGTCCTCATCTGAGCTTAGCTGTTGGAGTACTTGGGCATGAAACGCAGCATGGCAGACGATGGCCGAGATGATACTGCCCGGCTGCCGAGCTCCCAGGAGCATGGGCAGGCAGTTGGGTTAGGTGGTGCTCAGCAAGGTTTATGCTGACAGATGGGATAGCAGTGCCACGTGTTGAGAGATCACTGGGAGTAGATTTGGGGCGCAGAAGGTATAAAGCATGACTGCGCCCCCCATACGCGGACAGATGAACATTTGGTAAGAGAAATACTTACACTCAACACTCTCCCTTCTCTCTATCTATCCCTTGTGTGTGTCTCCTGACTTGATCGTCGGAGGGCTTTTCCGGCCACACACCGCCGGGTAGCTCACCGTTATTTGCTCTCAGGTGATCGGACAGTAACGGAGCTCGGAAGAAAGGAGTACGGACTTGCCGGAATATTTGCTCCCCGTACACAATCCATAAGATTTCTTACTATACTATTGGTTTAGACTACTATATAAACAATATCATATAGTACTTCTAAAGTATCAAATAATTACTTATTGTGAATAATATAATAAATCCTTAACCAAAGAATATGTTAAGAAAAAAAAAATACATTTTGTATATAATCCCAAAACAAAAATAAAAGGAGTTCAAAATTTAGAGGCACGTGACCTCCGAGGCCTTCTTTGGCTCCACCCCTGATTATCACCCCTACTCCATTTGCACCCTACCTTTACCCAGCACATAATTCTATCATATTTTTTCTTAAGCTATCGTTTGACAATGGACTAAAATGAGATTAGTGGCTTTTTTTAGCCATTAAAAGATAAAATAAATTAAAAAGTTTTATTTTGAAAAATAGAGTAAAAATTAATTTTTTGATTTTTTTTTTAAATGGGTAAAAAAAGAAAGAAAAATAATGTGATCCAAAAAAGTAAGGGAAACTTATGTGTAGGTCCTAATAAGTGGACTTATTGTCCAATAGGTCCTATGATAATTAGTGACATTTTTCATTAAACACTATTAAAAAAACGTCCCTGATTGTTAATTTCCAGTGACAATATGAAAATTTTGTCACAAAAAATATAACTAATTATAAGTTTTAGCGACAGTTTAAAAAAATCGTCAAAAAAAGTGTCACTAATTCACAACTTTTAGCTACCATTTAAAAAAATCGTCACAGAAAAATGTCACTAATTGTAAGTTTTAGCGACAATTTATAAAAATCATTACAAAAAAAACACTAATTGTTAATTTTTAGCGACAAATGTAAAAAATTATCACAAAAAAATTATTTTTAGCGAATATTTTACCAAGACTTATTTTAATAAGACTTGATGAGAATTAGATCCAATTATTAGGATCTATTGGTAGGTAGTTTACCTAAAAAGTAAAAAAGGCAGAAAAATAACTTTTAACCGAGTTGCCAAAACAAGCACTATTTTCAATAAGACTTGATGAGAATTAGATCCAATTATTAGGATCTATTGGTAGGTAGCTTACCTAAAAAGTAAAAAAGCCAGAAAAATAACTTTTAACCGAGTTGCCAAAACAAGCAATAGGTTAAAAGTTGACTTTTTAAAATATATATATATATATATAATAAAGATTTGATAAAACTCAAAAAACTAAAAAAAAAAAAACTAAAAAAATCAAAGTTTTCAAATTAGGCTAAGATGTCATATTCAAATTATAATCATTTCATATTTTCTTTCATAAAAGTCAAAAAAATCAACCTAAATGTACTTTTTAACCCCAAATTAAAGGAAGCGGGGTAGAGGTTAGTAAAAAAATAAAAAATCAAAAAAAATCAAAAGGCAAAAATAAACCCACTTTGCCTAAGTAACTCAACCCAGCAAAAAAATCCTCAAAACTATTTGGTCAGAGAGATCTTCAAAAATATTCATCAATTCACATATGCATAGATAATCAAATTCAAACCTTAACCTATAAAGTGAAAGTCATTTTCTATGTTAGAAGTTAGAACTAAAAATCATTCAACGCAAAGGTATCAACAAGATTTACAAATAGAATACTGCTAAAGCTTCTAACTAGAAAGAAGGAAAATCTATATTATTGTCACACACCTCTCTGCCTCCATTATATTGCAGGAACTCAGCCCCCAATCTACTTCCATCATGCTGCAACCACGACTCTTCTACCTTCTTCGCCCATGGATGGGTCTTCATCTATGAAATCATTGATGGGTCTTTGTGCTATGGTTGAGCTGAGAGAGAGAGAGACAGAGAGAGTCTTGCATTGATAGGTCCGCTGTTATGGTTTAGATGAAAGGAGCTAGTGATGTGGAATCACCAAAACTGGATATCCCTCTTCTCCCTCTCTGAGAGGGAGTTTTTATATAAGGGCCGAGCTAGGCCCAAGCGTAGTAATGGGCCGATCTATGGGCCACGGTGAAAAAGGCTTAGCAAAGTGGATCTTGCTCTTAGCTCGGTCCATGTATGGTTATAGTCACCACGGTCAGAGTGGTGATAATTAGCTCGGTCATAGTATTCGGAGCTAAGGTGTATTGGGCTTCTTTAGGAGGACCTTGCTCTTGTCAGCCCGGTCAAAACTTGTTGTAGTTAGCTCGGTCTCAATAACCAAAATCGAGATACAAGTAAACAATAGCCGAGCTATTTGGTACATGTGAAGGCACTGGATTGAGTATGACAAAGGGCTAGTGTTAGCTCGGTCATACTGTTATCCAGCCAGGGTAAAACCATCTCATTTGGTTTAAGCAGTGAGGGGGTGGTGAAGGATAAAACATTATCTTTCAGAAGTGTGATTCTTAGGAGGACTCTACATGGAAGAATAAGAGTCCTACTAGGATTGTGCTAGACAAAGGTTATAAAAGCTCACGACAGAACCTATGTACAGGTAACACAATTTTGATTTTCGGTCTATTTGTCTATTTTGCTGACTTAGGCATCGGAGAGGTATCCGGTACACACCCGCCGGCTAGCTCACGTTTGTGTTTTCAGGGATTAAAGCGACGACGTTTGGAGGAGCGTAAACTTGATCAATAGGATCATACGAGAACATTATTTCGTGCTCGTACAATTGGCACCGTCTATGGGAATTCCACAAAGAACAAAACCTCTTAATCAAGCTTTCCTCTCTAGTTGAAAGCAATGGCGCACAGTGAAGACTTGCCGCAATCAGCCATTGATGGGCAAACCCCGGAAGGGGGTGGGAGGCGCGATGGTTTGCCTTCTATCCTGCCCATGGCGAATTTAGAACCCCAGCGACAAAACCTCCGGAGGGATGCATGGGGGAGCCAGGCTAACAGCCCCCGTCGCTCTCAAAGTCCTGAGAGACAGAAACGGAGGATGGACCCTCAAGTTCTGGAGGATCGCGTGAAGGAGCAGGATGAATTAATAAGGAGGATGGTGGTAGACATGGAGTCGATGAAGCGCCAGATAAAAGGAAAATGGGTGGCGATAGGAGAGGGGCCCAAAGGCAACACGCCCCCTCGTCACTCAGAGGATCGGGATAGGCGTACCACACCATCGCAAGCAGAAAGTAGGAGCCTTAGAACAGGCGACACTCAATCAAGGACTTCCAGGACTCGTTACTCCAGGTCTGAGGGAACGAGAACTGAGAGGTCATATACTGAGGGAAGCACTTATCGGCCCTCGCACACGCACCAGACGTCATCTAGGCACACAGAGTTGCCTAGATCATCTGACTTACGAACTGTGCTTGAAGAAAGGGCACGATGGAAGGAGGATACCAGGGCACGCGACCCGTGCAGAGTTTCAGCCCTTCAGTGATTGGTCTCTCGGACGCATGGGAGCATCGAGGTAGGAATGCCAATGCCACGCCTTGCTTATGAACCAACAAACAAAGTATTAGCAAGGCTACAGAGCTCGTCGTTTGTTCCGAAAATTAAGAACGCGCCACTACCTTCAGGCTTCCACCAGCCAAAATTCACCACTTATGAGGGGAAGACAGACCCCTACATGCACTTAAGCCACTTTCGCCAGGTTATGGCAGTATACTGGCGAAACGAGGCTTTAATGTGCATCCTATTTCCATCCAGCCTTGGCGACCTAGGTTTAACCTGGTTCGAAAGGCTACCAGAGGGTAGCATTGCCTCATGGGCGCAGCTGGCAGAAGCGTTCGTGACTAGATTCAGGGCGAACACCAAGACACCAGTGGAGATCGACCAGCTACTTTCCATTGACATGGGCGAAAAAAAGATGTTGAGGTCCTACAACAGTTGCTACTGGAAAACCTTCAACCAGATTGGGGATTGCCCTACGAACCTGGCCATTGCGCAATACAAACGGGGCCTGCTAATCGGTAACAAATTGAGGGACTCAATTACTATGACGCCACCCCTCACGATAGAGGCCTTAATGGAGAGAGTGCACCAACATATTCGCATAGAGGAAGATAGCGCCCGTGCTAAGGCAAAATCCAGCACAACAGCAATGCCAGATAAAAAAACTACAGCAAAAGTCAACACGGTAGAGCAACCCAACTGGAATGAGCGAGGCAGGCAAGCCAACAGAGAGGACACAGACAAAAGGAGGTTAAGAGTCCGCACTGCCATTACCACAGTGTTCAAAAAACCAATCTACCGAATTCTCAGTGAGATACGCAATGAACCTTTCGTCCGATGGCCAGCAAAGTTAGGAGAAGCACAAAAAGACTATGACGAGAGGTCCCGGTGCACCTTCCATGATGAAAAGGGGCACCACACTAAAAATTGCACGCCGTTGAGACAACATTTGAAGGAGTCAGTGGCAGTTGGGCACCTGGACCAGTACATAGAATGTGGAACACAGCCAGCCCCCCAGAACCACAACAACCTAAACGAGATGCCGGTCGACGCTCCACCTCAAGGCGTGATTAACATAATACATGGGATATGCGAACCTGAGCGGGTATGTGAGCTTAGGGGGATGATCAAAAAGGCTAAGCACTTAAGGGAAGTATTAAGTGCACAGAGGCCACAAATGTCATATCTTTTTCAGACAAAGATTTAGCAAGAATATATTGCCCTCACAATGATACACTAGTTGTCACTCTGTGCGTCAAGAATTTTGACATCAAACGGACTTTGATCGACCAAGGAAGCTCATGTGAGATAATGTATTACGAAACCTTGAAACACCTGAAACTGGAGGACAAAGACCTGGCACCTGCAGCATCTCCCCTAATCGGATTCAACTCAGTGCTAGAGTGGCCAGTGGGCAAGATCATCCTCCCAGTCAAGGCAAGAACCATGACGAAATAAGTGGAATTCTAGGTATTAAAAGTCTCTTCCACTTACAACATAATCTTGAAGAGGACATGGTTGCACGCCATGCGTTCGGTAGCGTTAACCTATCATCAAGTATATATTGTAGTTCCCCAATGAAGCTGGAGTAATTGAAGAGGTCTTTAGAGACCAAATTATGTCAAAACAGTGCTTTGTCATAGTAAATGACAGCTGTGCTGCCAAAGGGTATGTACAGATGGTGGAAGAGCCTGAGAGCAATGAACTATTTGCAGATGTTAGCAAGGCAGCTGAACAGAAGGCAGTGGAAGACTTGGTACAGGTAAGGATAGATGAAAAAGACCCAGAAAAGTTCTTTTGGCTCGACTCATCTTTGTCCAGCACTGGGAGAATAGAGGTCATAAAATTCTTAACCTCTAACATCGAAGTGTTTTCCTAGATACCGTATGACATGTCTGGCATTGACCCAAACTTCATCTGTCACCAACTGAACGTCCACTTAACTGCCAGACCAGTTATACAGCGTACTCGCAGATCAGCACTCCACAATGCCGAGATAGTGGCGGAAGAAGTGGAAAACTTGCTGGAGGCAGGAGCTATCAGAGAAGTGTACTATCCCAGGTGGATCTCCAATACCATAGTAGTACCAAAGAAGAACGGAAAATGACGTGTCTACGTGGACTACAAAATAGTCAACAAGGCATGCCCAAAGGACAATTTTCTCCTACCACGGATAGACCAACTAGAAGACCTGACGGCAGGACACAATCGACTTAGCTTCCTTGATGTGTACAGAGGTTACCATCAGATCACTATGCATGAACCAGATCAGGAGGTCACATCTTTTACAACGCCTAGAGGATTGTATTGTTACAAGGTCATACCCTTTGGCCTAAAAAATGCAGGGGCAACATTCCAACGGATGGTCACCAAGATGTTCGTACCATTGTTAGACAGAACAATAGAGGCTTACATAGATGACATGGTGGTCAAAAACAAGAATGAGAAGGACCATCTTAGGGACCTAGGTGAAATGTTCCAAATTCTAAAGAAGAACAAGTTGCGCCTAAATGCATCCAAGTGTGCATTCAGCGTAGGATCAAGCAAATTCCTAGGCTTTCTAGTGACCAACCGAGGTATAGAAGAACACCCTTCTCAGATCAAAGCAATCCAGGATCTAGAAAGGCCCAACACAGTAAAAGAGGTGCAGCATCTCACTGGCCTAGCTGCCGCACTCAACCGGTTCATAAGTCGGTCATTAGACAGATGTCGACCATTCTTCCAAGCATTGAAGGCCAAGTTTGAGTGGGATGAAGAATACGATCACGCCCTAGAAAGCCTAAAAGAGTACATATCTTCTCCATCGTTGCTGGTAACCCCAATACCTAGAGAAGAGCACTTTTTATACCTAGTAGTTTCACAGCACACAGTCAACGCAATGTTGGTCAGAGTAGAAGAAATCCAACATCTGCCCATCTTTTATGTTAGCAAAACCTTGCTGGGTGCAGAAACCAGGTACCTATCATTGGAAAAACTGGCCTTAGCCTTGATGATGGCCTCAAGGAAGCTGTCGCATTACTTCCACACCCACACCATAATCGTCCTAACATCTTTTCCATTAAAAGCTTTGTTTGAGAGGGCGAACTTTTCTGGGCGAATCTTGAAGTGGGCGGTGAAATTGGGACAATTTGATATCAAGTTTCAACCCAAAACCTCAATAAAACCTCAGAAAAAGGTAAACTTCATACAAGTTATAGTTGAAAAATAAATGCAAGTATGGAATAAACCGAGCAAAAAGATGAAAAAACTGGAGATTTCATTCCAAAGTGCATTACAAAAGGAGGGGCCGTAGCCCGGTTACAAACTCCATTGATATCAAAAGAAGAAAAGTACAAAGTCAAGCAAAAAGATCATCAAGGTCTGCGTCAAGATCAACTCGAGTTTCATCACTCCGTAGCCTGGTCTCTGCAGGAAGGTCGGTCGCATCTCCAACTATAATAGGCACCGGGAGCTCCACCTGAGCTGACTGAACAACTTGAACATCGGGATCATTGACAACGGCCGGGGTGTTGTTGGGTTATGGGGATGCCTCTTCTTCTTTCTCAACTTGAAGAAATTTTTGCTAAATAGCATTGGCATACTCCGCTATGTAGCTCGGGATAAAGTAGGGAGAAGGGTTTTGAAAAACCTCGGTCTCCTGGCCATGACCGAGCTTCGCTACGGCTGTCTTCCACTCACATTTGAAAAATATATCCTTGGCAGCCTCACACTGCAAAATGTAGGTGGCTTCCCCCTCTTTATAGCCCCGATCTTCTGCATCTTTGGCACTCTTATTTAGCTCGGCAATCTCAGCGTCTTTCTTTTTCTCTAACTTGACCAGCTCGCGTAAATAGCGGTCTTTTAGCGCGGCTAGAACTTGCTGCTTATCGGCTTCCGCCGCGTTAACTAGCTCGGTAAGTCAGGCATTGTCAGAAAGTAGCTCGGTGGTTTTCTGTTGAACTTCCTTTAGTTTGACTGTCTTTGCGTCGGTGTCGACCACAGCCTGCCGCGCTGTTTTGCGCAGCTCCAACACACGCATATGTGCAATGTGGTTTTTCTGCATGGCCTGCAAAAAGGCGGTAAGAAATTTTGAGTAAAATCGAACAAACAGATGCATAAGATTGGAAAGCAAAAAAAAAAAGTACTCACCATCGCCATCGATTTGGTGGCCAAGGGGATGGCTTTGAGCTCGATAAAATGGTCGTGATGTTCCATATCAGGTGGCAAACACACACTTTTTGCAAGATTAAAGGCAAGTGAGTGGTCTTTATCTGCCACCACTGAGTCAGTGTTCGTTAAGTCTTGGTTCTTGTACGTCAGTTTTGGTGCCCACTCTGAAGAGCTAGCCCGGTCAGATCGTGTGGGCTCTGGGCTTGGCGAAGTGGTTTGTGGGAGCACAGTTTCATCTTCGTCAACAAGGTGTTGCGACTCGGTTGTGGAAGTACGAGCGTGCTTGCTTGGCCGAGATAACGAGGCCCGGGCTGTTAAGAGGGCCATCACAGCCTCTTGTGTTTGGCCAGCTTGTTGTACCGCGGTTTGGTCCCCAACAGCTGGTGCATTTGTTTCAGTGATGAGTGCTCTGACTGCCCTCTTCTTGGCCATCTCTTGTTCTTCGGTTAATGGGATGAGACTGATTTAGCGTAATGATAGATTAGGTTCTGGGAAAGGTTCCAGGAGGAAATCTGTTACCCTGGTCTTCTTCCTACTGCTATATCTGTATGTCGGTTCAAAATTGAGTAGCTCGGCCCAACCTCGTTCGCGGTACCACAGCGCGGCGCGTAGTGCTTCTAGATTGGGGTAACTGTACTGCGACTTTAGTTGGTTCAAATCTGCATAAAGAAAAAGGCAACGGTTAGCATGGTACAAAATTTATAAACAGAGTAAAGAACGCACAAAACTGAGCCGAGGTATATATGCCGGCTACTCCTTTATTTCAGTTAATCCAGTCTCCTGGTATTTGGGCTTCTTGGTCCTCGAAGTTACCAGAAACCCAGAAAAAATCGTCGTCGTTTACGTCTCTATCTGGAGTGTTTTTTATTATTTTCTTTCGGCGACGTCTTATTCTTAAATAGTATACCCAGCCATCTTCGTTATGGCCTAGAGAGTATTGGTGAAATAGCTCGGCTAAACCAAGGTTGAGGCCAAACCGGCAATTTAGCTCGGCGATGCCATTTATTATTCTGTAAGAATTGGTGCTGAGTTGGGTTGGGCATATTCTAGTCTGCCTAAGGAATCCACAAAGGAGTGGTTGGACAGGGAATCGGAGTCCAGCTTCTACAATGGAAAGTACGGTGAAGGGAACGAAGCCCTATTTTCCTCATGGAATTGTGTCTAGTTCGACGAGTGAGAGGTGGACGTCATCAGGGATTGAATTCCGCAATAGCCCCTGGTAAGTTTACTAGAAATCAGTATTTTCCCATGTGGACTTAAATTATGTATAAATTAGCTTAGAGTGCTAGCTTGGTGTTGAGATGACGTTGAGTATCTCAGTTGAGCGTGCAGAGGAGTGCCTGGCCAACCTAGTCAGAGTCTGCAAAGTGGAAATGAAAAGTGTTAAGCCCAGATCGTTGGACTGTGCTAAGTACAAAAGCAAAAAAAGTATAGGCCTAGCTCGGCTACGTAGGATACTATCCGTTCTTAGTTCGGTTGGGGCGAAGAACTTTAGCTCCGCAAAATGAAATGGAAGGTTCTTAGACTGATTGAAACTAAAGGTGTGGCGTGAAGTTTTAGTTCGATTATTGGGGGAGTTATCCAGTTTGGCTGGGTGCACACCTAAAATACAAATAAGTTCCCTAGTTTGATTGTACCGAAGCCTAAAGTTGCCTAAACAGATTTTTAGCTCGGTTACACCACGATTCTAGATTCAAACTTCATGTTTTCTGAATCCAGAAGGTGTGTCCTTTAAGTACGAGCCTATGGTTTGAGGGTCTGGTTTTTGGTACTATCTGTTCTTACCTATTTTTACAAAACTACAGAGTGTGTTTTGTAAAATATATGAGTATATACATCTATACTATATATATTCACAAAATATAACGGAAAAAATGAGGATTTGAGTCACTTACAGTCTTGGAAGAAGAGAATGAAGTTCCAAACAATGAAGATGCCAGACAGGAGCAGAAACTTTGCAGATGCAGTGTTAAGGAAAATAGAGGCTCAGAGGGTAAAGAAAGAGAAAATGAACATAAATGTTTTGATTTGAAAAGTTAGGGTTTTTGTATAAAACCCATATTTTGGGCGGGACTGTTCAAAATTCGTGAGGTACAAAGACGGCGTTGACAGCTGTACTCAACCAATAGGGGCCAGCCACGTGTCTGTGAGAATAACAAGCGATTCAAAGGTACAGTGTGATTGAAGAGATATATTTTGATTAGACAAATCGGTAGCCCGGTGATAATTTAGCTCAGTTGAAAGCCAACTTTTAGCTTGGCCTGGTAACAGGTAATCCCAAATCATGCATGGCAGATGGAATTAAGGGACAATTGAGAGGGAGTTTTTATATTAGGGCCGAGCTAGGCCCAGGCGTAGTAATGGGCCGATCTATGGGCCACGGTGAAAAAGGCTTAGCAAAGTGGATCTTGCTCTTAGCTCGGTCCATGTATGGTTACAGTCACCACGGTCAGAGTGGTGATAATTAGCTCGGTCATAATATTCGAAGTCGAGATGTTTTGGGCTTCTTTAGGAGGACCTTGCTCTTGTCAACCTGGTCAAAACTTGTTGTAGTTAGCTCTGTCTCAATAGCCAAATCCGAGATACAAGTAAACAATAGCCGAGCTATGTGGTTCATGTGAAAGCACTGGATTGAGTATGTCAAAGGGCTAGTGTTAGCTCGGTCATACTGTTATCCAGCCAAGATAAAACCATCTCACTTGGTTTAAGCAGTGAGGGGGGTGGTGAAGGATAAAACATTATCTTTCAGGAGTGTGATTCATAGGAGGACTCTACATGGAAGAATAAGAGTCCTACTAGGATTGTGCCAGACATAGGTTATAAAAGCTCACGACAGAACCTATGTACAGGTAACACAACTTTGATTTTCGGTCTATTTGTCTATTTTGCTTACTTAGGCATCGGAGAGGTATCCGGCACACACCCGCCGGCTAGCTCACGTTTGTGTTTTCAAGGATTAAAGCGACGACGTTTGAAGGAGTGTAAACTTGATCAACAGGATCATACAAAAACATTATTTCGTGCTCGTACACTCACCATCTCTGTCTTTCATCTCTCATCTATATTATTATGAGAGCACTATTGGGGGTTTGTGATTCTGGGCACTTTTGGTGGTGGTTTTCTTTCAACAAGTTTCATTTATTATTAAAAATTTGCTAATGCAAATAGCAAATCTTTTGTGTTTGTCATTAGGTTTGTTTGCATTTCTTGAATTATACTTAGAATTCTTTGCAGTTCTTTCTGTGTATTCTTTTCACAGAACGAAAATTAACATCTTAAACAAGGGTGTTATCGATATTTAACCATTGTACTAAACAGTATTAACGGGTGCTTCTATTTATACACCACATTTGGTCTCAAGGTACACCACTATTCAGTTCACACCTTTAATAATTTAAAAAAGCATAATTTTTCTCAACATACACCACAATGTTATATTTTTGCCCTTAGTACACACCTCAAATTCAAAAAAAAAGGAAAAAAAAAAAAAACCTAACTGTTTGACACTTATCATCGGCGGCAGCAGCCATCACCGACAACGACCATCAACGCCAACAATGGCCACCATCGTCAATCCTTTCTTCCGTCTTTGCAACTGTCGCTGCCCACTTCCCAGTCCCGTAAGTCGCTTCCATTTCCAGAAACCTACCACCTCGCAGATCGCCGCCATCGTCTTCAATCCCTTCCTTCTCCCTCGTATTTGCTACTACATCCTTCTTAGCCCTGTTGTCGTCTCCTTTCGTAGATCACCTTCATTGTTGTCAACCCCTCTTCTTACTCGCGCTCCACCGTTGTCTCCTTCCTAGCCCAGTCATGCCTCCCTTCCGTCACCAACCCCACAACCGACCACCTTGCAAATAGCAAGAATACAGATCGCGTACGCGCGTATGAGAGAGAGAGAAAGAGAGATCACCAGCAAGGATTTATGGTGATGGAGATTCGCCGGAGCTGGAGATGGGAGACGAGGCAGCAACAGTAAAATGGCGGCGGCTGCAATAATGGTGGCTAGGATTAGGATTTGGATGTTGTATATTCAACTAAGGTGTGTATTGATATTCTTTTGTGGTCATTTTGATCATTTTAGGTAAGGTCATTATTGTAATAAAAAATAACCAATTAATGGTGCGCTTTAAAACAAAATGTGGTGTGTAAATAAAGGCACCCGGTGTTAACCAATAGAAGGGGTGCAGTGTTATTTCATAATTATAGAAGGGGTATCAGTGTAATTTATCCTTACTAATATTTTAGTCCCTACCTTTATCCTAATCCAATCCCAACACCCATCTCCCAAAACAAATAGACGCTTAAGGTTTTCGTGTGTATGGCAGCCAGTTGTGTTTGTAGTGGCCGTGGTGGTGGTGTTTGTTATGGCAGATTTAATTTATCATATAATTTATCATTATTATTTTGAAAATAAACATAATTGACAGAATGTATATTATTATTCATAAATTTTTATAAAAAATAAACAAATTTTTATACATGTGTGCACAATTAAAATAATTCAACATATGTTCATGTATATGACATATTTTTGGTAAGTTGAATTGTTTTAACTGTTGGTATCTTGCTAACAACTATTTTTTGAAGAGACTCTTTTACATTGGTAGTTTGTGAGTTGTAATTGTTTCTCTCTTACATTAATTTTCTTTGTATTTTATTATCAAACATAAGTGATGCTTTCGTGTGCACACCAAAATATTTTATTTAAAATCAAGTAATAACTACTACTTTGAAACATAGCAGTTAAAGATCAAGTATTGATTATCAGGAACTAATCAAATTGTGTTGATTCCAAAACAATAATTAAAGTAAGTTACAAAAATAGATTTTGAAAATATTAAAACTAAAACTAATTAAGATAAAAAAAATAAATAAAAGAAATAAAACAAAATAAGAATTTCTTCAGGTTTCGAATCTACCACTAACATTATAATCCGGGATTATTGTATGTAGTCTTTAGAAAGTCATTGATTTAGATATTATGAGGTAAGCTGATCAGAAATACAAATTCAAGAGGATTTGTATATTAAAACCAAAAAGCCACAAATCATTTTTGCTTAGCACGGATCGTCATCACTAAACTACACTAAACTACGGTTGATGTATGACCCATCACACCATTGAAAAAGAATTTTTGAGATGTCTTAATTAAAAACTAATTTTGACAAGCCTTATGGCTTTGTTATTAGAGTTACTTTAAGGTATAACTCGTTTAGCAATTTTAAGACACAGTAGTGAAAACAATTGTATAACATGATTTGAATAAAATATTTATTGCACCAAAAGGTTTGAAAGTTATACTAATTTATCCAAATCAAATTAAAACTAAAAATACTATAAATACAACAAAACTTAGGATTTCATCTCAATCCTAAGAAAAAAAATATTAGTTCCGCATAATTATAGATATACTATTCTAATATATACAAGAGACACTCTCTGATTTATCCCTCTCTACCCTGCTACTTGCAGGAGCTCTCAACGAGCTCTCCTCCCCCTCACTGCCCAAACCCTTGCTGCTTGAGCTCAATTTAGGTTTTGTTTTGAGAAGTAGAAAAAAAGTTAATTTTTTGGTTGTTATTATTATTATTTTTTTTTAAATAAAAAAAAATAAAGAAATGATGTGACTTAAACAATCAACGAAGCCTTGCTGCTTGAGCTCCATTTAGGCCTATTTTAGGAAGTAAAAAAAATAAAATTTACCTTTTAATTTTTTTGATTTTCTTTTAAAAATATATGTAAATTTTTTTTAAAAAATGATGTAATTAAAATAAATCAATAAACTAATTATTTTTTTAATTGTCAAAATAAACCTTACAAAGCCTCGCAAATAGTATATTATAATAATAATAATTAAAAGAAGAAAGAAAGTGGAAATGTGGATGATGGGCGGCGCCACATTCTTTTGAAAGTTAGCTGGTGAAGGTCAATAATACATAGGGCTTGTTTGTGTTAGAACAATCTTTTGTGTAAATAAAATAAATTGAAATAAAGCCAAACAAATAAATAAATAACGTACCGTATTTACTTATTGAACTGAATTAAAAATTCAAAGACCAAGTCGAGTGTGTGACACTCTGTCCTTAAGACAGATTCACCCCACTACGGTACTTACGGTTAAGTGGCGTCTATCTTCCAAGATACAATGATCTTCACAAATTGTAGTGGCACTCCAAACAATTTGTTCGGCGAACCAAACCTGTGATCTATACTCTCTTTAATTTATTCTAAAACTAAATATGAAGAATAAATGCACTAGAGAAAAATTGAACAGCAATTTAGACAATCTGCAGACTGATTTTTTGGAACTCAAACAATGCTGGACAGTACTGGTATATATAAAGCCGAACAGGTGCAAAAATTTGAACTGAACAGGTGTGTTTTGAATTGAACAGATATGAGTTTAAATTCAAACAGATTTGATACTATTTCAATAGATAAACTGCTGGACAGTTATACCCAGAACTGCTGGGCAATTTCTGGAAGTTAAATAACTGAAGACCAATTTAAATTTGTTGAGAAATTTCGGACAGAAGTTGTCTTAAATGTTGGACAAAAAATTAAAATTCAAATTTGAATTAAATTCTCGAAATATTATTTTGAAAAAATTCAAATGAATTTTGTCCAAAAAATTCATACAAGAGCCGACCTGACCCACAACCCACACCTGCGCCCAGCACGGCTCAGCTCGGCCGGACGGACGGCGGTGGCGGTGGCGGCGCGCGCGTGTGTGGTGGTTTGGGCTAAGGTTCACTTTGTCCATAACTCCCCCCCTTCTACAAACTTGGGGCCCAACCCAAGTATTATAGGCTAGAGCTTATAAACTCAACAAAACTCTCTTCAAGTTTCAATGTGGGACAAGCCTCACAAGGAAACCCACATTCAAAACTTAAATGTTCAATTCCACGAACCAAGAAAGTGACAAATAAAAGAAAAATGATTCATCATTTCTGACGTCTACATATACTGTTACTCCAATCAACATATTCATTAAACATCTCTTAAATAAACTATAACGTAATAATAAGAACTACGTTGTATAACTTTATTAAAATTAGAAACTCTTTTTGAATCGCTATAAAATTTGTCACAATCATTATTCTTTATTTCATATTGTTGCTTTTACACAAAATGAGTGTTAGTCCACTCGTTAGGTCATTAAGGTAGTCTTTTAGGGCTCAAATTTTAAAATTGTTGAAATAATCTTCTGTGTTAAAAAAAAAAAAGAAACTAAATCAAACAAATAAAATAAATAACTTACTGAATTTATTTTACTGAACCAAATGAGTAATAAAAAGATCAAGTCGAGTGTGTGACGTTCTATCCTTAAGACAGATTTGCCACGCTACGGTGCTTACGGTTAAGTGGCATCTATCTTCTAGGATACAATGATCTTCACAAATTGTAGTAGTACTCCAAACAATTTGTTCGGCGAACCAAACCTATGTTCTAACTCTCTGAAATTTATTCCTAAACCTAATATATGAAGAATAAATGCAGTAGAGCAAAATCTAGATAGAAAAGGCAAAGAGCAGACTGATTTTCGGATCTCAAACAATGTTGGACAGTGCTGGTATATATAGAGCTGAACAGGTGCAAAAATTTGAACTGAACAGGTGTGTTTTGAATTGAACAGATATGAGTTTAAATTCAAACAGATTTGAAACTGTTTCAACAGATAAACTGCTGGACAGTTATACCTAGAACTGCTGGGCAGTTTCTGGAAGTTAAATAACTGAAGACCAGTTTAAATTTGTTAAGAAATTTCGGACAGAAGTTGTCTTAAATGTTGGACAAAAAATTAAAATTCAAATTTGAATTAAATTCTCGCAATATTATTTTGAAAAAATTCAAATGAATTTTGTCCAAAAAATTAATACAAGAGCCGACCCGACCCACAACCCACACCCGCGCCCGGCACCGCTCAGCTCGGCCGGACGGACGGCGGTGGCGGTGGCGGCGCGCGCGTGTGTGGTGGTTTGGGCTAAGGTTCACTTTGTCCATAACTTCCCCCTTCTACAAACTTGGGGCCCAACCCAAGTATTATAGGCTAGAGCTTATAAACTCAACAAAACTCTCTTCAAGTTTCAATGTGAGACAAGCCTCACAAGGAAACCCACATTCAAAACTTAAATGTTCAATTCCACGAACCTGAAACGACGTCATGTTCCCATTCACTCATAGATGGTTTTGACGAACCGTCTTCACCGTGTGACTTGCCACGCGGCAAGGAACACTTCACCTCTTCGGACCCGTCCCAAAAGGCGTTCGGGGCCCAATCAATTTTGGGCTCAAAGTCGGCCCAAAATATGCATATATTAACAATTTTTTCCAACAATCCCCCACATGAATGGAATTTGACGGAGAGAAAATGCAACAACATGATCTAATTACAAAGAGTACAGAAATTGAAAATATTCTGCAAAAGATAGGTAGCTTTTGGCTTTGAACCTTCCCTTATGAGACACTATTGGATTTACTAGCTAACCAGTGAACATGATGTCTTGAACTGTTCAGCCGTTTGTGTAAACCAAGACAATAGAACTCATACAGTATAATCCCAGACACAGTTTAATTCTCACTATTGTGTTCATTTTGGCCCTGAACAACCTGGTCTTTCATGAGTGCTCTAAAGACTTGTAGCCCATCACAAATCTTATAGAATCGGCCTAGTTCACACTCACATACGTAATTCTTATGAAGAGTATCCTGCCATACTCCACTAGGTTTACCTAGATATAAGAATCATTAAAATTTTACTTAACCTCAAACGCTGCAGACATCACTATTTCATCAAAGAAATGGGTAGGAGTTAAACTCCCCAGTGATCCTTCTAAGTCAATCATAACTCGGTTGTCCCTTTGAACCTTAATCTTGGGATCTCCAGTCAACTAGGTTGGGTTGCCGTTGTGGTAACTCTTATTTAATAGGCTTAAGTCACATTCCCCTCGATGAATTCTCAACTAACTCTCTTGCTAACCCTTTGGTTAGTGGATCCGCTATGTTGTCTTTAGACTTAACATATTCTATGGAAATAATTTCATTAGAGAATAATTGTCTCACGGTGTTATGTCGACGACGAATGTGTCGTGACTTACCGTTATACATATGACTCTGTGCTCTACCTATAGCTGATTGACTATCACAATGTATGCATATAGTAGGCACCGGTTTTGGCCATATTGGAATATCTTCAAAGAAGTGGCAAAGCCATTCTGCCTCTTCCCCTGCTTTGTCTAAGGCTATGAATTCAGATTCCATAGTAGACCTAGCAATACAAGTCTGTTTGGAAGATTTCCAAGATACAGCCGCCTCACCAAGAGTAAAGACATACCCACTGGTGGACTTCGAGTCTCTAGTATCCGATATCCAATTTGCATCACAGTATCCTTCAAGTACTGCTAGATATCCAGTATAATTTAGCCTAATGTTATGAGTGAATCGGAGATATCTTAGAACCCTTATAATTGTTTTCCAGTGTTCTACTCTCGGATTACTCGTATATCTACTTAATTTACTTACTGCATAAGCTATATCTAGGCGAGTGCAGTTTACCAAGTACATTAAGCTTCTAATAATTTAGGCATACTCTAATTGAGAAATACTTTCCTGTACATTCTTAGAAAGATACAAATTAACATCTACAGGAGTTCTAGCAAGATGATCATCATCTTTGCTGAATTTGTCAAGTATTTTCTCAATGTAATGAGATTGTGACAAAGCATATCCTTCTGAAGAATTGTAGTAGTACTCCAAACAATTTGTTCGGCGAACCAAACCT
>NW_021026580.1:123491-169789 GCF_004153795.1 Camellia sinensis
ATTCGCCCCGCTATGGTGCTTACGGTTGAATGGCGTCTATGTACATGCAGCACATTGTTGAGAGTGGCTTCCTTTCCAGATGTCATCTTGAGTACAATCTTTCCTTGACTTTCAACTTTGGAAGTTGAGGAGTTGCCCATAAAGAGTTGTTCACCATTATCCACTGTAGAATAAGATGTGAACATCTTTTTGTCGGCACAGATATGGCGAGTAGCACCAGTGTCCACCCACCATTCTTTAGGATTTCCGACAAGATTTGCCTCGGAAACAACTGCAGAAAGATTGATGTCATCGACACCATTGGAAATATTGTCCACTTCGGTCATATGGGCTTGAGCAGGCTTCTTGCTTGTTCTTCTTTTGTTTTTGCCTTTGCTACGGCAATCTTTGGCCCGATGTCCCTCTTTGTCACAGATGTAACATTTGCCATTAAACTTGTACCTTTTATTATCCCCCCCTTTAGAGCCTTGTGATGAACTTTCTCTAGAAGACTTTCGTTTCTTGGTTTTTGAAGCATGTTCCACCATATTTGCCTTAGTCTCCATAGGATGCTTACCAGCCCGCTTTTCAAAATTGCGGTTGTCCTCCTCAATCCTCAAATGCACAATTAATTCGTCCATAGAAATTTCTTTGCGCTTGTGTTTGAGGTAGTTCTTGAATTCCTTCCAGCCTTTTGGTAATTTTTCAATTAAGGCAGCAACTTGGAAGGATTCACTGAGAGACATGCCTTCTACGTGAATGTCATGCAGAATGAGTTGGAAATCTTGAGCTTGGTTGATTATAGTTTTTGAATCAACCATTACAAAATCCAGGAATCTGTCAACCACAAATTTCTTTGAGCCGGCATCTTCCGTTTTGTATTTTTTCTCCAACGATTTCCAAAGTTCCTTTGTTGTCTTGATTGGACTGTAGACGTTGTATAATGTGTTGTCAAGTCCGTTCAAGATGTAATTCCGACAAAGGAAATCGGCATGTTTCCAAGCATCAACCGCAGCGATCACTTGCCGGTCAGTTTCATCCTCTTTCAAGATATGAGCATCTTCACGGAGGAAACGAGCCAGGTTCAGAGTTGTAAGATAGAACAACATTTTTGTTGCCATCTTTTAAAGTCAGTTCCTGAGAACTTGTCTGCCTTCTCTCCATGATTTATTGGTACTGTCACCACAGGAGAGGGGGTTGGTGCAAACGCAGCCAGCACAGTAGTACTTGTTTGGGCATTTGTTTCAGTAGCCATCAATTCTAAATTATAACACAAAATTATAATTAAAATTTATACTACACAGAAAATTAAACTAAATTCACATAATTAAATTCTGTGAAAAATAAAAGAAACAAGAATGTAACTTTTATTTTTCAATTAATTTGAAAATAAAATAAAATTTTATTCAATCAAATTAATTCTACACAAGAAATTAAATTCTGTAAAATAAAAGAAATAAGAATATAACTTTTATTTTTTCAATTAATTTGGAAATAAAATAAAATTTTATTCAACCAAATTAATTCCACACAAAAAATTAATTTCTAGAGCGCTTCAAATTAAAATACTAAAACAGAATTTTAAGTAATGAAAACTCAGAAAAAATTTCTAAAACCCAAAATTAATTTCTGAAAAAATTCCACAAAAATATATTCTGAATTGTTAATGACACCAGTATCATACTACTAGTTGTTGTCAAAGAAAAGAGACAGTATATTACTACTATCTGTCAAATAGCATATAATCACTATTTGTTTTTTCAACTAGAATATTATTTTGTAAATTCACAAAAAATAATTTTCTTAAAAGAAGAATGAGAAAAGGAAATAAACGAAAAATTATGTAAACAGAATAATTCGAGTCTGTCTTAAGATTGTTAGAACAATCTTCTGTGTAAATAAAATAAATTGAAATAAAGCCAAACAAATAAATAAATAACGGACCGTATTTATTTATTGAACTGAATTAAAAATTCAAAGACCAAGTTGAGTGTGTGACACTCTGTCCTTAAGACAGATTCGCCCCGCTACGGTGCTTACGGTTGAGTGGCGTCTATCTCCCAGGATACAATGATCTTTACAAATTATAGTAGCACTCCAAACAATTTTTTCGGCGAACCAAACCTGTGATCTATACTCTCTTTAATTTATTCTAAAACTAAATATGAAGAATAAATGCACTAGAGAAAAATTGGACAGCAATTTAGACAATCTGCAGACTGATTTTTAGAATCAATCAAAATTGGAATGTGGCTGCCTTTATATAGGCTTTGTTGGCACGTGTTTTGAATTGAACAGATATGAGTTTAACTTCAAATAGATTTGAAACTGTTTCAACAGATAAACTGCTAGACAGTTATACCCGGAACTGCTGGGCAGTTTCTGGAAGTTAAATAACTGAAAACCAGTTTAAATTTGTTGAGAAATTTCGGACAGAAGTTGTCTTAAATGTTGGACAAAAAATTAGAATTCAAATTTGAATTAAATTCTCGCAATATTATTTTGAAAAAATTTAAATGAATTTTGTCCAAAAAATTAATACAAGAACCGACCCGACCCACACCCGTGCCTGGCACGGTTCGGCCGGCCGGACGACGGCGGCGCGCGTGTGTGGTGGTTTGGGCTAAGGTTCACTTTGTCTATAACTCTCCCCCTTCTACAAACTTGGGGTCCAACCCAAGTACTGTAGGCTAGAGCTTATAAACTCAACAAAACTCTCTTCAAGTTTCAATGTGGGACAAGCCTCACAAGGAAACCCACATTCAAAACTTAAATGTTCAATTCCACGAACTCGAAAACGACGTCATGTTCCCATTCACTCTTAAATGATTTTGACGAACCGTCTTTACCGTGTAACTTGCCACGCGGCAAGGAACACTTCACATCTTCGGACCCGCCCCAAAAGACGTTCGGGGCCCACTCAATTTTGGGCTCAAAGTTGGCCTAAAATATGCCTATATTAACCATTTTTTCCAATAGTTTGTTTTTGATGTACGAATTCAGAGTGGATTTTTAGTGATAAAATAGTATTTGTAAATCATGTTTGTTTGATTTACGGAATTCTAGATTGGTAGTCTATTCAAATTATGAAAGGTTTCAGCTGAACGGTTTGAACAAGAATGAGATATTAAAAAATAATCCGTTCAACTTAGAGCGTTACCAATCATCTGAATGGACGTCTGAACAGACACTTAGCCAAGTGTATTTTTTTTTTTTTTTTTTTTTTTTTTACATGTTGGGTAGCACATGTTGAACATTGTGGGTGTTTGGAAAGTTGCTATTTTAGTAGGTTATTTTAATTTTTGACTATTTTAGTAAGCTAAAATTTTTAGAAAAAATTAGTCTAAGGTCCTTCTATCATTTTTTATAATAAAATAAATCCACAATATTATTAGTTGAAGTCCAGGGTCCTCACAGATAAATTTGATCTCTCTCCCGCTGCTCTTCTCTCTCTCTCTCGTCGATCTCCTTAAAACCTTAGATCTTTCTCTCTCCTCCCCTGCATCTATCTCTCTCTGCTCATGATCACAACCACCATGAGAATCACCATCATCATGATCATAAGCAGCAGCATGCTGATCAGCATCTCCATGGAAGCACAGTTAGATCTTCAAGAAGCTTCAACAATCATTCCGTTGAAGTCCACTCACGGAGAGATTCACATGTTCAAGGAAATCTTCACAACCATGCTCATAGTTCAGATTTTGAAGTCGATCCATCTTCTTCAAAAGATAGCACTTCTCAACAGAAAGAACTACCATCTCACAAAGAAAAAGTGCAAAAACACCACCACCACCACATTGACCACAACATGGAAGGCATCTTCTTGTATGTTTTGGCAGATACCTTGGGAAGTGTTGGCGTTGTTATTTCAACCCTCTCACTCTGCCTCTCTCTCATACATGTGCTAGTCCATCCATACTCTGTAAAAATGAATTCAGAGAAATTTGTTGGAATAAATTTATGTGATGATTGGTTTTTTGAAGATGTATTCGGGAATTTCTCTGGAAGATCCATAGAAAATTGGTTTAAATTAACCTAGAGAAATTTGAATTTTCTCTAGTTTATAAATGAACTAGATAAATTTGAATTTAAATTTGAACCCAGAGAAAATTGGTCAAAATGAACCCAGAGAAATTTGAATTTTCTCTGGGTTGAACTCAGAGAAATTCTTTGGAAGTCCAGAATTTCTCTGGGAAGAATTTCTCTGAATTGAAATTTCTCTAGATCAATGTTGAGGGATATTAGACATTATGAACATATTGAATGTCCTTTATGCTATAAAATCTTAATATCAGGGAGCCTAAAAAAAAACCCCCAATTTTTATGTTTAAAAAGATTGGATTTTTTTTATAGTTAAATGTAATGTTTGTGAGTGAAAAAATGAAATGATTATGGATTTGGCGTGACATTTTCTCTTATTAACTATTTTAATTTATTTTATTTTTTTGTAAATTTTAGCTTAAAAGAAACTAAAATTTTTCTTGCCAAACACTCCATGAATGTTTAATGTTTTTATATTTTTTATTAAATAAAAATCATGATCTTATTTATTTTATTATTTTATATTTATTTATATAAAAATAATTTAAAATTATTCACACTAATAATTATCATCAAAATTAATATAATTTTAGTTAATCAATTTACTATTAATTTCTTAACTATTAATCCCTTCCAATTAAGCTTTGAAACAGACGGAACCAGACAGTAAAGATGCCAACAGGCTGGCATAGTACAATTATTTGAATCAGAGACTTTTGCTTTTGATAAAGAAAATAGATGCAACTTTATTAAAAAGTATTTTTTTGTAGTGCTAAGTTAACAATTTATATTAGTAAAAGTTTAAATTTTTTTTTTTTTAACTTTTTAGTTAATTTAACCCTGTCATTTTTCAAAAAGTAATTATCTTAACATTACTTTAATTTAATGTAGTTGGTACAGTTTTTGTCCAAATTATTATGCTTTCATCTCGACTGTAGAATGTATCGGAACGACATGTTTTTGAAGCCGGTGGTGTTACATGCTCCAACTAGTATACACATTAGTATATCAATTATCATACAAAAATATATTATTTACAGTAATTTATATATAAACACACAAAAAAACATATAAACATATAAAATTACATAAAATTATAAAACATATAAATTAATAAATTATATATTAACGAGTTAAATATATAATATTTAAGCACTGATCAATAAATTATTTAAAATTAAAATTTTTTAACTTAAACACTTTTAAATTTATTTTAATCCATTAAATCATATTTTTAATATATATATATATATATAATTTTAAAGGTGAAATCATATTTGTAAAAACATGACTTTATAACAATATTTTACAATAAATTATCTAAAATTGTGTTTTGGAATCATGATTTTATCCTAAAATCTATAAAATACATTATTATTAAAAAATCTAAATCTAAATCTAAATTTAAACTTTAATTTTGTTTCAATGTATTTATTTATTTTGTTGCTAACAACTTGCATTGGGTTCCTTTGGGTATGAGTTGGATTTTTGACTTTTTAACTATTTTAACCTGGGACTAAAAAATTTCGTTTAAAATAGATTTTTTACCTTTTTTTTTAAGTTAAATCTTTTAAGTTGGAAAATGTTAGTTTGTATTGATCACACATAGCTCATAAGCTCTGGCTTCACTGAGGCCAAAGAAATATGGCTGAGTCTGTTGTCTCGTTTGCAGCTAAATGGATCGGCAATTTGTTGATTCAAGAAGCTAAATCCTTATATGGAGTGCGCGATCAAGTTGAAGATTTGGTGAGAGAGTTAAGGCGGATGCAATGTTTTTTAAAAGATGCAGATGCAGATGCAAAACAAGTAGAAAATGAGATTATCCGTAATTTGGTTGCGGAAATCAGAGAAATTGCTTATGATGCAGAGGATGTGATAGCAACTTTTGTATTTAAGGCGAGGCTTTCGAAACGTCATCACGAGATCTACTCGCATCTTCAATGAACTCATAGCTCGGCGCAAGATTGGCTCTGAAATTAGAAGGATTAAAAGCAAGATCACTAAGCTTACTGCAGCATTTCCAACTTATGGCCTAATTGCTATGGCCCCTGAAAGAGAAGGTCCATGTTCTGCTCTTCAAGGGCAATTTCAGTTACGACGGACTTATTCCCATGTTGAAGATGAGGATTTTATTGGTTTTGAGCAAGACATAAAGACACTAGTGGATCAATTGGTCAGAGAAGAAGCCAAACACCGTAAGGTTGTTTCAATTTGCGGTATGGGGGGTTTGGGAAAGACTACCCTTGCTAGGAAAGTTTACCATCACCAAGACGTTAGGGGCAATTTTGAAGCCTTTGCTTGGGTCTCAATATCACAACAATGGGATCGAAAAGATGTTCTGCAAAGGATCCTGACTACACTCATTCCAGAGAAAAGTGGGCAGATTGTGACTATGATAGATGACCAGTTAGTGAAGTTACTCTATCAAGTTCAACAAGAGAAAAAATGCTTAGTTGTTCTTGATGACATTTGGTCATTACGTGCTTGGGAGTGCTTATCACCGGCATTTCCTCAAGGAAATCCTATGGGCAGCAAAATAATCGTTACTACTCGTAATAAAGAGGTGGTAACATCTATGGATCCAAGTGGTTTTGTCCATGAACCCAACTGTTTAAGCCCAGACGAGAGCTGGAAGTTATTTGAAAAAACACCAAGGATCCTCTAGAGTGAAATTTTTCTAAAGTTTCCTAGAGTGCTATATTGTGTGGTTGAGATTTACTGGTAAGTCACATCAGAAAAATTGATGTGACTTGCCAATAAATCTCAACCACACAATGTAGCACTTTAAGAAACTTTAGAGAAAAATCACTATAGAGGATCCTTACTCTTGAAAAAAAGGCTTTCTCAAAACAGTAATGCTAGGTATCATGAAAAGTCTTTCATGAAAATGGTCATGAAAGATTTGTGACCTTTGAATTACACTTACAATAAAGTACCACACACTAATCAAGGTAATCTAAAGGTCACAAATTTTTCATGATCCTTTTCATGACAAAATTTTCATGATCTCTAACATTTCTCTTCTCAAAAACAAATACTACAGGTTAGTTGTCGTGAAATTTCAAATACTCCCTCCGTCTCAAAATATTAGTCCCTTATTCCATTTTTCATTGTCCTAAAATATTAGTCCCTCTTCAAAAACCAAGTACAAAAATAATATAAATTTCCTATTTTACCCTTCTTTTAAATTAATAAACAACATAAAAAGTACAATTATGCATTGATATTCCCAAAAAATGTACTATCAAAAGGATAATTTTGGAAAATTAACTTTTTTCAAATGCAATAATTGTACTACTAAAAAAAGTTGGATTCCCCAAAAGGGACCATTATTTTGGGACGGAGGGAGTATAATTTTGTGGCTTAACTCTACATCCATTATTACACTACTCCCATAATATGCTATCCTGCTTTGTTTTTGTAGTAAAAGAACACCTCCCCTTTTAGAAAATCTAAAATCTTTTTACTACTGTAGCGTTAATTTTTCACTTTAACATAGTGCAATATTCATACATTTCCGTTAATTCAGACGCCACCACAAATTTTAAAATAAAAGTGGCGACACAAAACATAACATAATGTTTCTAAAATTTTCGACACTTTGTCACCAAGAATGTTTATTTCTATAATTTTAGTGGGCATATAATTTCTACTATTTTTTCTCTTAAATAAGTTTTTCTTTTTATGTAAAGATTAATTTGTTAAAGAGATGAAATTACCCAAGATGTTTGTAGTCAAAACTTCTTCTGAAAAACAGATCAAACACAGAGAGGTATAACAATTTTTTGGTCCGTGCTATGTCCGTGGCTATAAATCTCATTCCATGCAGGATTAAACACATGGTATGCATATCATTATATTAATTTAAGGCTTAATTACATTTTTTGTATTTAAAATATGAGCCTTAAATTGACACAATTCAAACATTGGAGACCAAAATGACATAAGACTCCTACTTTGGAGATAAAAAAATGTAATTAACCCTTAATTTTAAACAAAAAAACATTTCTTCCTTTTTCTTTTTCTTTTTTCTTTTTTCCTTTCTTTTTTTTAAAATTTTATTTTGGGATATTTACATAACAAACAAAAAATGATTTGTTCCTTTAACCTGCTGGAACTGGCCTGCCGTATCTTCCCATAATACGGAGACATACACATTCTTTCTTCTCTCTCAAGCATTACTTGTTCTAACTACTACACAAAGAAGGTGAGAACAACTAGAAATATGTTTAAGATTTTGATTTGTGAATGTTTAACAATTTTTATTAGATTATTTTTGCAACTTCGGTGTAATCAAGTATGGATGTTGATACTTTTATTACATGATTTAAAAATTATATAATGTTTTATTAAGTTTCATTGATCAAAAGTATAAAGTTTCACATTTCAAGCTTTTGTGTCACAATGTCGCACTTTTTTTTATTGAATTATTGTGGTGTAATTACAAAAGTACATACGATATGTACTTTTTTAGAGATGTGTACTATAATCTAACAAATCCAAGTAACTTTTGAGAATACATGAATATAATTTTCATAAAAATGATTAAGCAAGCAAGAGAGCTGGAAGTTATTTGAGAAAAAAAGCTTTCTCGAAAATAGATACTATAGGTTAGTTTGTTGTGAAATTTCAAATATTTTGTGATCTAACTCCATATCCACTACTATTACACTGCTACTACAATATGCTATCATGCTTCGCATTTGTAGTTCAATTACACTTTCCCTTTTTTAATAAGATCTATATATTTCTACTATTGTTTTAATTCTCATTTTTACCTAATCAATGCTATGTTCATAGATTTTCTTGAATTTAGACTACACCACAAATCTTGAAATAGAAGTGGTGACACGTACCATATTTTTGCTAGAAATTTTGAATTGGAACCACGAAATAAAAACAAAAAGAGTAAGACAATGATGTGAAAATGATTCTTCAGGTTTCTAGTTTCACACAACCACATTCAATGCAAAACTACAACAAAAATGTTTTATTTCTTTCATTTTTGTGGGCATAATTTTTTTTACTACCTTCTTCTAGAAATCATGGATAATAGATTGTTTCATATGGTTGGGATTTATTCTCTTGTTTATTAGTTTAATATGCCGTGGCATTTATTTCAAGGCATATTAAATGGCAAGTTGGTAGATTATTTTTAGAATTTTAAACATGACATAACAATAGACAATAATGTAAAACATTTTTGCAAATTCTTTCAAAGTGCATAACACAAACTAGGATACTTGTGTTCGTCCAACTAAGACAAGAGGTCTTTTGTGCATTGATAAATGTACACTTTGGTCTGTTGCAGATTTCGAAGTTGACACAATGATGAAGAAGTTAGGAATAGAAATGGTTGAACAATGTGGGGGCTTACCACTAGCCATTGTAGTACTTGGAGGACTTCTAGGAACAAACTTGACCCTGAGTCATTGGCAGAAAGTGCAACAAAATTTTAATTCATATGGAAAAAGGGGAGGAGGACAAGATGCAAGAGTATTGGATGTGTTAGCTTTGAGTTACCAAGACTTACCATATCAGGTCAAGGCATGTTTCCTTTATTTGGGCAATTATCCGGAGGATTTCAACATTAATGCAGAGAGACTATATCAATTGTGGATGGCTGAAGGCTTCATATCCCAAGAAGAAAGAGGAGAAGATGAAACAATGATGGATGTAGCGGAACGTTACATGGGTGAACTAGCACAAAGGTGCATGGTTCAGGTGGAATTGCAGTCAGAGGAGGATTCAATAGTTAGAGGAAGTAGAGGGTTTCGATATTGTCGACTTCATGATCTCATGAGAGATTTATGTTTGTCGAAGGCAAAAGAGGAAAATTTTCATCAGGTCATTGAATATGGGCATATGAATCAGCAAGAGCATCCCTCTTCTTCATCCATGGTAAAATCAATTGGTGGTAACACTTGCAGTAAAATACAGAGACTTGTCATCAATCTAGTTAAGAAGGATAGTAACTTTTGTCTCTTTGAACAAGGAGAAAGAGCTTGGCATATTCGGACAATTTTATTCTTCAGACGTGATGTTTGTCATTATCCGTCTGGAGAACAATTGACCCGTTTCTCCAAAGAATCTAAATTTCTAAGAGTTATAAATTTCGATGGAAATCAAGTTTGCAATTCACAAGGAACAAAAGAGTTACCAAAAGAAATAGGAAACCTAATCCTTTTGAGGCACTTGGGTCTAAATAGGATTGCATTCACAAAGTTGCCATCATCAATAGGCAACCTTAGACACTTGCAAACCCTTGATTTGCGAACATGCTACCCTAAGGAGATCATCCGTGTTCCAAATGTGTTGTGGAAGATGGAAGGATTGGTACATCTTTATCTTCCTCATCATGGTTTCTTTCGTACAAAAGGCAAACTACGAGTTGATGGTTTGAGGAATTTGGAAACGCTAGAAAACTTGTATTCAAAAAAGGTTAATGTTAGAGATCTCTCCAAATTAACCAATCTCCGGAGATTGAAGAATGTATGCGTAAAGGGAAAGCTTGAGGACCTAACAATGGTCAATAACTACATCCTTAACAGCAACCATCATCGACTACAGCACACATCGGTTATTATTGAAGATTGTGATTTGTGTTCGGAAGATGGATTAAGCCTCCTAAGACAACTGCTTGGGTGTGTTTGCCTCGTTCAATTGAAGATAAATGGGATTATAGGTAAGTTACCACAATATGAACACCAGTTATTATGCCCATGCCTCACTTCTTTATACCTGTCAGGCTCTCAACTTAAGGAAGACCCAATGGCAACACTGCAGAAGCTACCTAACTTAAGGATTCTATACTTAGATTTTGCCTTTGTAGGAAATGAAATGGTTTGCTCTGCTCATGGTTTTCCTCATCTTAAGAGTCTAACGCTTTCGCATTTAGAAATTGAGGAATGGACGGTGGATGACGGAGCCGTGCCTAAACTTTCTTATCTACGGATTGCATCCTGCAAGAAATTGAAGATGCTTCCGAATGGATTGAGATTCGTCCCTACCCTCCAAGGATTGGAGATTACCTGGATGCCTAAAGCATTCAATGACAGGCTTCGAGTGGTTGATGGCCTATAAGGAGAGGATTTTCACAAAATTAGCCACATCCCTTCCATTCGTTTTTCAAGTAAGTAAAACAATTCCTTTTTCTAGGTGAATGAATCCAAAAGGGAACAGTAAGAATTCTAATATACCACAGTTTTTGTATAATCTTTCATATTAAAATAAATTGACAAAAACAAGAAAATAGAAGAATTTTAGAAAAGTAATCAATAAATTCTATTTTACTTTTGAAATTACTCATGGGCCGTATCAAGTTTTAATATAAATAACTAAGTCTTATTTATAATAAAAGGTTCCCACAAGATTCATTACTCTATAATGGCGTCTTATTCTAATTTTACCCTTCCTATTTAATATAAACAACAATTTTATAAATAAATTTAACTTAATTAAAATTTAAAATTTTAATTGTAAAAATTATTAATATTATACTTATAATTTTGTTCATTAAAAATCATTTAATTTGAACAATTAAAAATAATTTAATTATAAAATTACTAATAAATTAAAATTATTTATGAAATTCTTTGTTCATAATTTGATATTACTCAATAATAATTTTCAAAATAAAATAGCACTTTTTGATAATTTTTTCATTGTGAGTTATGATTTTTTTTAATACAACATCATAATTTTTACAATTAAAAATATTATTTTACTTAGATTAAAAATATTTTCATATTAAATTAGGAGTAAAATTGAGATAACATCCACCATGATGGAGCAATAAATATTTTGAAAATATGTTATAAAAAATAAGATTTAATTGTACATATTGAAGACTTGATAGTAATCTTTAAAACAAAATAGGACTTATTGGTTATTTTTCCTAGAATTTTTTAGAAACAGAGGAGAGTGAAGATCAGTAGTTCTTCCACCCATCTCTCTCCCTCTTTGTCTCAGTTTTTCCCTTGTCTACATATGCCAATAACTTTTCCTCTCGAAAAATATTTACATGCAACTGTTCTTCCGTTGGGAGTAGACTTGTTTCATATATATTTGAAAATTTATACCTACATCTCATTTATTTTTTGATGCTTATTGTTTCCAAGTCCTATACTAGAATTCATAATATTATTGTATCTACACCACACGATATTTTTGTTGGTATTTTTCTGTCTAAATTTTTAGTCTCTAGCATTACTCTCAAGACATCTATTTATCTCTCTCTTACTCTTAATTTTTATTTCTCACCATGAAATGCTATATAGATGAAGTCATCAACTGCTACAATGAAAGGGGAAAAAAATTTGTGTTGGTGAATTTCTTAATTAACATGGGATTTAACTTTTAAATCTACATCTTATCTTTTCCTTTAACATAGCTCTGGAATTAGTTATACAATAAATTAGGAAGAACAAAATTCTTTGTTCAAACTATTTGCGTAGCTAATCACACTATTTGCTGTAAATTGCCAACCATTCAAGGTTTTGTGATAATACATGATACGTCTACTGCATAACTAACCAATCATCAGTAGTAAATAATTTACTAACTAGTTACCTCTTTAAAGTATGTTCAACATTTATTCTAATATGTAGACGAAGTTATCAACTACTACATTGAAAGAAAGTTATGTTGGTGAATTTCTGATTGTGGCATTTACATATTGATCACAGGCCTACTTAACTTAACATGGAGTTTAACTTCTATCACCATCTTATCTGTTCCATTCACATGTTAGCTTTGGCATTAGTTAGGTAATAAATTAGGATGAAAATTTTGCTTATTACACGACAATTCCCACTGTGAATTGCTACATACCCATAAAAATTATGATAGCAGGTAATTTCTCTCAAAAATAAAAATAAAAATTAAGGACTTAAAAATAAAAGCTAAAATATATTGAACTAGAATTGGAATTGTAGAGAAACCTTGCCCCTTCCAACTAGCATTAAATAAGTACTTTCATGTTTTATTCATCATTAGTAATGTAATGTTCCTTTTTTTGATAGGTTGTAATGTAATGTTCCTATTCGCTAGTATTGTCATGTTTTAATTTTATAAGCTTATGTATGCTTATGTTCAAATCAATTCCAGGTGAACAGAATTGAAGGCAATGCTGTTTGGGAGGTTCTTGTCACTGCAGGTATGAATTCTATGCACAGGACTGGTGTTGACACAGAGGTGGTGGCAGCTGATTGTCATATATTCACTTGATATTTTCTCAACCCTTGCTGTGTTATCTTGCAGCACACGGCTCTTGGTTTTAACTTCATCTATTTTTTCAATAAAATTTTCTTTTGGTGACAAAAAAATGAATGATATCAGGGATTCATTATTTCCCGTTGCTTACATTGCTTTAATCAGCTTCATAGAATGCTTTAAATCCCTTTTTGAAACTTCTGAAACCATTATGAAAAGTTTGAGAGAAGTTTACACATTGATTAGTTAGAGTTAACAAAAATTCAAATTCGGGCATTTCTCTTATTAATCTGCAGATGTACTTATGTTAGATTAAAAAAAAAGAAAAAAGACAGAACAAGGATAAGAAGCTCAATTTCTAATCTAGGAATTATTGAATGAAGCCTTGAAAATGCAACTCTATTTGAAGAAACTACAATAAGAAAGGGAGAAACCAGCCTTGGTTGTATAAAAATTCTTCATAAGACACCCATACCCAATTTAAACACTGGGATCTTTAATTTTATATGATGGGTGAAGAAAAGACGCTCACTCTTGTTAGAATTGGAGAGGAAACTTGCCCTTATTGAGTGGTATTGAATAAGTACTAACACATTAGTATTGTCATGTTTTTATTCTTTAGTAGTACTGTCATATTCCTATTCATTAGTAGTGTCATGTTTGAATTTTATATGTTCATGTTATGTCAAAATCAACTCCAGAAGAAAATTTGAAAATCGAGATATGGTTTGATTGCTTAAATCAAGTAATAGTTCAAAGAGTTTGTAATCAGGAATTCATTTCTTCTAGTTGCATATCAAATTTGTTGAATGAGTGCAGTTGTATACTATGATTTTAATCCTTTTTATTTATTTATTTATTTTTTAACTTAGGAGTTCATGTTCAAAATCCAGATTGGGGAATTTCATTTACCAAACAGCTAATTTGTTGCCGGATGATGATATCGTCTTAGTGCTTCCTACTATGCTGCTTCTTCAACCTTGATGGCAGAGGCAACGAGCTTGTCTGGAAGCTCTTAGATGGTTCAAGCATATATCAATGGATATCTGTGTGGTGTTCACTTGTTGACAAATATAGTTCTAATTAATCTGGTGAAGTTACTTTGGCTGGAGACTTGTGTGGACTTTAATTTGTTTGGAAGACATTAAAACTATATGTAATTTGTTTGCTTGTTTAAGTTTTTATTTTGTTGTTACTAAAGCTACTTGGTAGGCTGTTCATGCAGCTCATGTTCTACCTAATAAGTTTGCTTTCAATAAGATCAGTTAGTTTGTCATGTACTTGTTTAGTTTTATATATTTATGGGTAAAATTATATTTGTGGTCTCTATAATTTGCTTTTGGAATCAATTTGGTCCATGTAATTTCAACTCTATCAATTTTGCCTTTTAGTTTTCATATCGTGTCAGTTT
Source organism: Camellia sinensis (assembly GCF_004153795.1). Taxonomy (NCBI): domain Eukaryota; kingdom Viridiplantae; phylum Streptophyta; class Magnoliopsida; order Ericales; family Theaceae; genus Camellia; species Camellia sinensis. The sequence continues at coordinate 138,139 of NW_021026580.1, forward strand.
AGTGCAATTGAGCTCCTTAACAAATTTAACAGAAATGGAGAGCATACAAATGGTCCATTCAAAAGGGAATAAGTTATTTCAAATTAGATATTATCCCTTAATCACTTTAAAAATAGTGAATGGGCTATTTTGCCTATTGAATTTAGTCAAATTTCTATAGTGAACGTGCTATTTTGCCCATTGGATTTAGTCAACAATGGCGCAAGCCATTGGATAGCAAAAGCTTTGTACACAAACTCTTTACCTTTCGATTGGGTTGTCAACCCCTCTGTTGCCTTAAATTTTGTTCTTTCTTCCGATGTATCCCATTTGCCTGTTTAATGATAGTTTGGGAGTTAAAATTGATGCAATATAAATTACTCAATGGTAAAATTGATGCAATTTAGAACTAGAAAAACTAAATTGACAGAAGAACTACATTTTTGGGACTACATGTGTCATTTGCCCTACAAACTTTTTTATTTTGAAAAAAAAAAAAAGTAGCCCAGAAAGTGCAACTCAATTTGAAGAAATTACAATGAGAGAAGGACGAACCAACATGGGTTAAACAAATATGATGTTAGCACCTTGAGGTTTTTTTGTTTTGTTTTCTTTGTTTTTATTTCATTTTATTACCAAGCATAAATATATATATATATATATATATTCATGAGAAGAAGTTTTGAGGTGGAGAAATGTTTGAAGAAAAAGACACAATTATTTTTATTTTTTCTTGACCCAAGCCTTTCCCTAAACAATGTGTAAACACATAAAACCAAGAGTAATTAACACGAAAAGAGCAAGACCCCCAACAAATTTTGGATTGAGATTCATCTTTACCCACCAAGAATTGGACATTGCCTATATGCCTAAAGCATTCAATGACAGGCTTCGAGTGGTCGATGGTCAAGAAGGAGAGGAACAGTAAGAATTTTAATATACCACAATTTTTGTATTTAATCTTTGATATTAAGATAAACTGACAAAGACAAGAAAATAGAAGAATTTTTTAGAAACAGAATAGAGTGAAGATCGGTACTTCTTCCACCCATCTCTCTTCCTCTTTGTCTCTTTTTTTTCCCTATTCTACATATGCTCTACCTATGCCAATAACTTTTCCTCTCTTGAATATTCACATGCAAGTTGTTCTTCTGTTGGGAGTAGACTTGTTTCATATATATTTAAAAATTTATATCTACATCTCATTTATTTTCAGTTGCTTATTGCTCCCAAGTCCTATACTAAAGCTCACAATATATAATTGTGTCTACACCACACAATATTTTTATTGGTATTTTTCTGTCTAAATTTTTAGTCTCTAGCATTATTCTCAAGACATCTATTTATCTCTCTCTTATTCTTAATATTTATTTTTCACCATGGAGTGTTATATAGATGAAGTTATCAACTACTACAATGAAAGGGGGAAAACAAATTGTGCTGGTGAATTTCTTATTATGGTATTTACATACTGGTCATAGCCTGCTTTATTTAACATGGGATTTAACTTTTAAATCTATATCATATTTTTTCCTTTTACATATCTCCGAAATTAGTTATGTAATAAATTAGGAAGAAAAAAAATTATTTTTACACACAAGTTATCCTCTGTGGATTGTTGCAGACCCATCAAAATCATGAAAACAGGTAACTGCTCTTAAAAAAATTATGTGAGTGAATTTCTGATTGTGGTATTTACATATTGATCACAACCTACTTAACTTAACTTAATGTGGGATTTAGGTTTAGCTTGTATTTGCATCTTATCTTTTCCTTTCACATCGTAGCTCTGGTATTAGTTAGCTAATAAATTAGAATGTAATTTTTTTATTACTACACGACAATTACCCACCATGAATAACCAATCAAAATCATGATAGTAGGTAATTTCTCTTTAAAAAAACTGAAGGGCATAGAAATAAAAGCTAAAATATATTGAACTAGAATTGGAATTGGAGAGAAACTTTGCCCCTTTCAACTGGCACTAAATAAGTACTAACACTAACACAATAGTGCTGTTATATTTTTATTCATCATTAGTAATGTAATCTTCCTATTCATTAGTATTGTCATGTTTCAATTTTATATGCTTATGTATGCTTATGTTCAAATCAATTCCGGCTGAATGGAATTGAAGGCAATGCTGTTTGGGAGGTTCTTGTCAGTGCAGGTATAAATTCTATGCATAGAACTGGTGTTGACACAAAGGTTGTGGTAGATGATTGTCATATATTTACTTGATATTTTCTCAACTCTTGTTGTGTTTATACTAGAAGATCTTGCACCAGGCAGCTCTTGGTTATAATTCATCTATTTTTTCAATAAAATTTTCTTTGGGTGACCAAAAAAAAAAAGAAAAAAAAAGGGATGAAATCAAGGATTTAGTATTTCTCGGTACTTATTGCATTGCTTCAATCAGCTTCATACAATGCTTTTAATCTCTTTTTGAAACTTATGAAATCATTATGAAGAGTTTCAGAGATGTGTACTCAATTGATTGGTTAGAGCTAACAATAATTCAAAGCCGGGCATTTTGCTTATCAATCTGCATATGTTAGACAAAAGAGAAAAGAAAAAAAAACAGAACAAGGAATTATAGAATGGAGCCTAGAAAGCGCAAATCTGTTTGAAGAAACCACAATAAGAAAAGAAAGAAACTAGCCTGGGTTATATAAAAATTCTTTGTCAATGGACTTATGCTGATAATGAATGAGTATGAAATCAGGAATTCATTCTTTCTTGTTGCATATCAAATTGGTTTAACCAATGCAGCTGTACACTATTATTATTTTAATGCCTTTTTATGTTTTCTTTTGGAAACTTAGTAATTGAAAATGAAAAGTTTGATGGAAGTGTACCCAAATGAATAGGCCCAATCAAAATCTTAATCGGGGAATTTCACTTACGAACCTGGTAATTTGTTGCAGGATGGATGACAGTATCTTAGTGCCCTGTAATGAATTAAGTTGTTCATCCCTCTATGCTCTTCAGCCATGATGGTTCAAGCATATCGGAGATATCTGAGGTGCACATGTTGACATATAGCTCTACTTTGTCTGGTTTAGTGCAAGACATTAAATTTGTATGTAATTTAGTTGCTTGTTTGGTTTTCACTTTTGTGTTACTCAAGCTACTAAGTAGGCTGTGCACCTCATGTTCTAGCTAAGAGCATCAACATCAAACTCGGTATGTCCTTTTGTTAGCTATTTGTGATGATCAAACTCACAAATGACATAACTTGCATATGGTACACACCATTTAGTATCTCCCAACCAAAATAAATAAAAAAATTATCTAGAAAAATAATTTGTAGTCCAAATTTAATTCTTATAGTGGAGCCCACATTTATAATGTACCTATACCTCCACATTATTTTTGTTCATATTTTTTCATGCCTGTATTTTTGGCTCCTAGTAGTACCTTGGGAACATCTATTTATCTCTCTTTTACTAATTAAATTTATTTCTCACCATGGAGTGCTATATAAATGAAGTTATCAATGGCTACATTGAAAGGAAAAAAAATTAGGTTGGTGAATTTCTCATTCTGTCATTACATATTGGTCACAAACCTACTTTAGTTAACATGGGATTTAACTTTTAAATTGCATCTTATCCTTTCCTTTTACATAGCTCTGGAATTAGTTATGTAATAAATTAGGAAGAAATTTTTTATTTTTACACAGCAATTACCCTCTGTGAATTGTTGCAGGCCCATCAAAATCATGAAAGTAGGTAATTAATCTTAAAAAAAATTAAGAAAATTTTTCTCTTAGAAAATAAAACAAAAGATATAGTGAACTACATTTAGAATTTTTATTGATCATTACAAATGTCATGTTCATATTCATTAGTACTGTCACGTTTCAATTTGATGTGCTTATGCTATGTTCAAATCAGTTCCAGAAGACCATAAAGATGAAGAAGAAGATGAAGACGATGAAGATGAAGAAGATAATTGAAGGCATTGTTGTTATGGAGGCTCTTGTCTCCGTTGAAGCTGAAGGGTTCAGGTAGTTATTCTTGAAAGTGAAGCTCGACAAGTTGTTTATGAGTTAAATTTTATGCATAGAACTGGCGTTGCAGCAGAGGTTATGCTAGCTGATTGTCATATTTGCTCTATCTTTTCGTAACTCTTCTTTTGCTTATACTAGAGGATCTTGTATCAGGTGGCTCATGATCATGAAGTAGCAAGGTTATTCTTGAAAGTGAAGCTCGACAAGTTGTTTATGAGTTAAATTTTATGCATAGAACTGGCGTTGCAGCAGAGGTTATGCTAGCTGATTGTCATATTTGCTCTATCTTTTCGTAACTCTTCTTTTGCTTATACTAGAGTTCTTAAGATGAGCTGCTGTTTGTCAAGATAATAAATCTTGAATGACTCCAGGGAATTCATGCATGCATAAATTTCGGCATCAATGGTTGATTTGATCGGATTGAACTTTCCGCTGGCATATGCACAAATTTGTTCCGTTGATCGTGGGTCTTTAGCAGCTAGCTTCCACTTGCAGATTCCTCCCCACCCTTCCATGCATCCATCAGTTTCAAGAATAATGGAGCACTGTGCTGGAGGAATTGTCAGATCAGGCAACTTCTGGATCTTAGCCTTGATCTTATGGATCAGCTCCCAATCTTGGGCATTCAACCTCTTCTCTCCATTTGGGCTGACCTTTGAGTATAATGGGCTTAACATGCGGCCCAAATCTTTAATGTATTGCCTTGCATAATTGAGAAGGCCCAACCAAGAACGTAGGCCTTTAGTCTCCTTAAGCGTCTCTTCTGGAAATTGGGCCACTTTGGTTACAATATGTGGCTGCTCTGATTCAACTCTCAACATAATTGCTATGATGGAGGAAGCAGACAGAGAAGCGGAAACGGAGTATCCGCAAATCGCAAAGATAAAGGCATTAATTGAAAGAAGACAGCAGAAGCAGCCTCAGTATCTTTTATCTTCATCATCAGCCGTCACCTCTCATTACAATCCCCCGCAGGATTCAATGATGGGTCCCCCAGGTTACCCGCCAGCAACAGGACATGGTCCTTCAATCAATATTCCTGAAAGACCTTCATATACAGGAATACGATCAAATTTTCGGCGAGGAACCAATAATGAAGTATGGAATCTACCATCTGCTATGCAACAAACAGGAGCTATGTTTGTTATCCCACAGTCTCTTGGAAGATTTGATGATGTCTTCATGAGATGGGAGTCAATCACAAGGTCCTACGTCGCTTCTCAAGGATTTACAGATGTCAGAGATAAACTTCTCTTCATGGAGAACCTTCTTGGAGAAACAGAGAAGCATGAATATAGTCCACCCATCTGTTGATTTTAATAGTGAAACGTCCTCATCAGAATGATAAGGTCAGACAGTTCACCATCAATTTCGTTCAGTTCACAGGTCTGTTGGATCTTGTATCAGGTGGCTCATGATCATGAAGTAGCAAGGTTAACTCTATCTATGAATGTGTATCCACACTGATCTTAGGCTGGTTTGACCTTTATCTAATTTTTTCAATAAAATTTTCTTCAGTAGAAAAAAAAGAAAAAAAAAATGAATGAAATCAGGGAATCCAAAAGTTTGAAAAGTTTGACAAAAGTGACATGGTTAGAGCTAATAAAAACTGGAATCCAAACATTTTTCTTATCAATCTGGAGAGGAAACTTGGCCCTGTTGAGTGGTATTGAATAAGCACTAACACATTAGTATTGCCATGATTTTATTAATTAGTACTGTCATATTTTTTATTCATCAGTAGTGTCATGTTTCAATTTTATACATTTGTGTTATGCTCAAATCAATTCAAGAAGAAAAATTGAAAAGCAAGATATGATTTGATAGCTTAAATTTAAGTAATAGTTCAAATAGGATGAAATATGGAATTCATTCTTTCTCATTGAATATCAAATTGGTTTAATCAATGCAGTTGTAGCTGCATACCGTGATTTAATCCTTTTTGATTTATTTTTGAAACATGGTAGTTGATAATAAAAAGTTTGACAGAAGTGTACCCAAATGAATATGATTAGGCCTAATCAAAATCCAAATCTGGGAATTTCATTTACCAATCTGCTAATTTGTTTCAGGATGATGAGGTCTTAGTGCCCTGCAATGAATTAAATTGTTTGTTCCTCTTATTTTGTTGGTTCTAATCCTCATTTTTTTGGTTTATCGGGAAGGTCTGTCAAAGTTGCTATAGACAAGGCTAAGAAGCAGTGCAGATTCAGCCTGGGTAGTGCATCCTTCTATGCTTCTTCAACCTTGATGTCCAGGAGGGAGGCGTATATGGTCTGTAATTTGTTTGGTTTATTGGATTTGGAAGACAATAATTGTAGATGTGATTTTTGATGGAAATAGAGATGACCACACCATAATACAGTGTGGCTCTCTGCATGTGATTATTTCCCATGGCTTGGTGATTGATCCTTCCCGCAAGGAGGATGTAAATCTGGAAGGTTTGGTCTGAATTTAAATAAAGAGACACAATTGTATGAAGCATAGTGACTATTGGGTTTGGAGACTCAATATCAATGGATGTAACCACTGATAAAGAGATATCATGTAGCCTATAAATAGATGGCTGGAACAATGGAACTACACACTTGGAATTTCTAATTATTCTCTCTTTGTTTTCACTTCCGGATTATATCTTCTTCTTGCGTGATAAACACCCTCATGGGATTATCGATCTTTGCCATTGATTGTTTTTCCTTCAATTTTTGCTTGTTAAGTTTTCACTTTACTGTTACTAAAGCTACTTGGTGGGCTGTTCATACAGCTCAAGTTCTAGCTACGTCTGCTTTCAATAAGATCAGTAAGTTCTGTTATGTTCTTGTTCTGTTTTATATATTTATATATGAACTCTCTTTTTTTCCCTTTTCTTTTTGAAGAAAAAGAAGTAGCCTTGAAAGTGCAACTCATTTTGAAAAAAAACTACAATGAGAATAGGAAGAACCAGCATGGGTAATAATAAGAAAATTCTTTGTCAATGGATATTGCATAAGAAAATATGCAATTCAAACTATCCATATCAGAAAATATACAACTGACAGAACATAGCAAAACTCATGATTGTTTTATTACATTGCCAACAATCCATACCATTAGGTATATAACTAATTACTAGCTAGTTATGTATTCCAGTGTATTTTCAACATTTATTCTCATCTTCATCAAGTGAAGCAAGCGAAAAACAACTAGAAATGTTAAAACTTTTAATCAGCCTTTTCTGGCAGCAGCAATGAGGGATGCGATTTCTTTGCTGCGCTTTTTGAAATAAACAATCATCTTATCTCTGGGAGGCAACTTGTCCTTGATCACAGGATGTTTGAGAAAATTGTTCATCCAAGCAGTGGTGTTTGGGAACTGGATTTGGTCTACAATTTTCATGGACCCAACTTCCTCCCAAACAGGAAGCCAATAAGAGATCCATCCAAGTGCAAGGTCCAAATACCCAATGCTTTCCCCTCCAAAAAACTGTGTCTTCCCTTTTAGCTCTGCTTCTATCTTCTCTATGGCCTCAATGGATGCTTTCAGAGCTCTTTCCTTCTCATCTCCTTCTGAGCACATAGCCATCCATGCATTTTCCAAAAGCTATAACAAACATGCACCAAAAAATATTAACCATTCATTCAAACATTTAGGTTTAAAATAAAATAATAAATTAACAAAAAGAATGGTAAATTACAAACATCATGATATTTGCTTAAAATATAAACTATCTCATAAAATTACATCTCGCCCATTTAAATTTCTAATTGCAGAATAAATGATTCATTTCATTAATAAATGTTATATCTGGTCCATTCAAATTTCTAATAACATTACAAATGATCTCTTTTATTAATAAATTATTAAATCGATCTCTTTTATTAATAAATTATTAAATCAATTAATAGCTTTTTAATGATGTCACAAAAATATTTCATTAAAAATTTTGATAATTTTATTGTTGTATAAGAGAGTAGTTAACATTTTTATTTTTTTTTATTAATTCTGTTAAATAAAAAATGTTAACAATGAAATATTTGTAATTTTCAAAAATATTTGGGACAATCTGTATTTTAAATAAATATATTTCTAATTTATGTAAAAAAAAAAAAGAGAAGAAGCTATATTACATCTTTCTTAGCAAAAAAGCTACAAGTAAAGAAAATACCACAAAAAAAATGAATAAAACAGTTAATTAGCAAAGATTTTACAATGGAAAACACATGAACTCAAGAAGAAAAATCAAAACCCATTTTTTTTTCCAATTTCCAAGCTACTAATTGAATCAATAGTAAAGCCAATAATCTATTTTAAGGATTCAAGATTATTAAAAAAATTGGATAATGAAAATTCAAGTCAAGAACAAATCACCTTCTCCTCGGCGAACTTAGTCCAAAATCGAACGATGGCTCTTTGATAAGGATCTTGAGGCAACAATGGACATTGTTTCCATGTCTCATCGATGTACTCGAGAATTACAAAAGATTCAAGGATCACCCTCTGGCCATGAATCAGTACTGGGACCTTCTTATGCACTGGGTTCAATTCAAGAAGTAAATGACTCTTGTTGAAGATATCTTCTTCAATGTATTCATACTCAACACCCTTCAGTTTTAGTGCCCACTCTACTCTGAAGGAAAATGGGCTAACCCAAAATCCCAAAAGCTTTACTTTCTCACTTGCCATTGGAGATATAATAGATATGTTTGTTGCTTGGTGCTAATAAGTTCTTTTATACATGTTCCAAACTAGACTTTGAATCAAACTTTGCATCTTTAGACGCCAATCTTGACTAGTTGGATGGTTTAGATAGCTCAATCCATCACACTAACTAGTCTTGCGGACCAAGTTAAATATATATATTAATTAAAATTATTTTTAAATATATACAATTTAATTACTCGCACTTGTCACGTTATATTTCAATAAACAAAAGTCAAAATGTCTTAATTATTTATTAATTTGATCAAAATTTATCAATAGCATTACCCATACCAAATGGTAATTACACAAACACAAAATACATTTAAAAAGTTTCAAAATTCTCCCATTATCAAAACGAGTAATAAATAAATAAATAAATATATATATATTCAGGATTGAAGGGGGTAAATGTAAAATGGGTCGGGTTCAAGCCTTGGGCCGGCCCAATCCGCTGAAGTCTGAATCCGAGTGGACTGGATAAGTATATAGGCAAACCAATTGAGCCCAACTTCATGATCTATAGTCCAACCAAATCCTCAAGAACTTGGGCCCAACACCGCAGTGGAAAGGCTAGCCCAGTCGTGGTGCTGGGCTGGGCCGAGCTGCGATACTGAATCTATGGGCCGAATAGATAATAGGCCGAGCCCATACAAAGATATCCGAAAGGACCAGCCCATCTCTATGAATGATCTTGTACAAGGCCGAGACGAGGCATAATGACACCGAGCTGAGGCATATCGGTACCGAGCTGAGGAAACCTCACAGGGAAACGTAGAAGTTATGAACGTGTGTATGTGCAAGTTGCCACCTCAGCTGGTCCCCTACACCTAGAATCACGAAAGTTGTTGAGCCAAAGGAATGTGGTTTGTTATCAGCATGACTACAATGAGTATATACATTAAATGGCAACTACCAGGTGGTCCCCTACCATAAGCAATGCTGAAAGGACACCTGGCAGCATCTATGCCCCAGGAACCCACCTTGAGAAGCAAGCAAGGAACCAGCATATATATACAATATGAACTTCACATGGAAGGTAACACAAAAAAAACAATTCCAAGCAAACTTACAAACTCTATTCGATATTCATTCCTTCTCCGATCACTAATTCCCACACCGGAGGGGTTATCCGGCCAACCCCGGCCGGGCAGCTCTAACGGTGCTTCTTGTGGCAGGAGCCTTAGTCCCTGGATAGTCCAACCAAGTGCAGGGCCCCGATCCATTTTTATCTAGTGCGGAATCCGGTACGCACAATTGGTGCGGTGAACGTGGATCACTTCATCTCTGAGCTCTGCATTCAGTTCCGGCGATGGGGATTGAGGACGTTCCGCCTTTAGCACATACTCCGCAGATGGAGAAGATGAAGGACAAAGGTTTGGCACTCCCAACAGTCCCGGAGGAACAAACTGGAAACAATAATCGAACCCCTGAATCCGTCGAGCATCAATTACCCTTCGTTGGAAGCTTTTCTCATCACTTTCTTCTGGAAAAGGATTATAGAGATCGAATCATAGACTCTATGGGGATGGAGATACAGGAGCTGAAAGCCCAACTTAGAAGGGTGCTGGGTGATCCGACGAAAAAGAAGACGGAAGCGGAGCCCTCTCGTTTACGGCGGAGGAGCTCATCCAGAGAGCCACTAGTAAAGAAATTCCCCAGGAATAAGTCTGGGCAACAAAGCCAGCCTATCCCGGTACAGAGTGAGGCAGCAAGCAGTCACACCTGTGGGTCACGCCGGAAAAGGGCCAAAAAACAGAAGACAGTTAGCCAACAGACTGACTACCCTCATCAGGACCTTCGTACTTGGTTGATCGGCAATAGGCAGAACGAGTAACATCGAGATCATCTGGACCATACTGTTCACCAGAGAGAACATCAAGCGCTGGACAGGCTCATCTCTTCGCCGTTCTCCCCGGAGATTGAGACCATGAGACCTCCAAAGAAATTCACTCCACCGAAGTTCACTCCATACGACGAGAAGTCGGACCCGCTGACACATATTAGTCATTATAGACAGATGATGTCCCTATGGAACCGAGATGAGGCACTGATGTGTAAAGTCTTCCCATCCAGCCTGGGAGAAACCGGAATTCGATGGTTCGATCGTCTCCCTGCTGGATCGATCCATGGATGGAAGCAACTCTCCGAAGAGTTCCTAGCCAGGTTCGTCTCCAATACTAAGATCCCGAAGGAGCCGGATACACTGTTCGCCCTCCGGAAGGAGCAAGAGGAAACGCTGCGCAATTATGCTAGGAGGTACTGGGAAGAGCACAATGACCTGGAAGAAAATGTGTGCATCGAGCAGATGGCCGTTATGTCCTTCAAGCACAATCTGCGCCGGGAAAGTAAGCTGAGACAATCACTTACCAAGCGTCCGGCCACAGCTTTGAAAGACTTCCGCGCCAGGATTGAGCAGTACGCTCGTCTCGAAGACGATCAGATCCCCATCGAGGTAGCGTCAGCAGAACAAACAGCTCGGCATAAGAAGAGAACAGATCCAGGAGAACACCGAGGAATTGTAGTGAATGAGGTGGATAAGTCCAAATCCCATGAAGCTGTTGTGACTGTATTCAAAGAGCCAATCTATCGAATCCTGGAAAAGATCACGAGAGAGCCCTTCTTTATTTGGCTGCCGAAAATGTTGGGAGACCCAGCTCGGCGCAATCAGAAGCCAGATGCACCTACCATCAAGATAGGGGGCACATGACTCAGAACTGCAGGGCACTAAAGCAACACTTGGAAGACCTAGTGGCAGCTGGACACCTAAGGGATTACATTGATCAGGATAAGGAAATGACTGAACCGGGGAACCCACCACCAGAAGCAAATATCGAGCATCCGCCTCAGCTGATAATAAATGTGATCCACGGGACAGCGATTCAGGAATCTGATGAGGCACTAAAGGAAGAGATTGCTAAGGCTGCGCAAATTCAGCGGGTCATGTCAGTGGAGCTTGCATCAAAAAAAGTATGTACAGTGCCTAAATCCCCCTTGTGCACAGTTTCATTTACTAGCAAAGATTTAGAAGGCATATAGCACCCACATACTGATGCATTAATTATAACTGTGGGAATTGGGAAACGATTTGACATAAAACGAGTCCTAGTAGATCAGGGTAGTGCAGCAGACATACTGTATTATGATTTGTTCAGAAAGCTTGGTCTCTCCGAGCAGCACCTCACCCCAGCGACAGCTCCGTTGGTCGGTTTCAATTCACAGCCAGAATGGCCGCTTGGCAGAATAGTGTTGCCAGTCGTGACGGGGACAAAAACCCTCCAGATAGAGTTCTTGGTTATTAATACACCATCCCCTTATAACGCCATACTTGACCGTCCATGGATTCATCGAATAGAAGCAGTCCCTTCAACCTACCACTAGCTCATCCGTTTCCCAATGGAACACGGAGTAGAGCAGATCTCAGGGGATCAAGTTGCGTCCAAACATTGCTTCATGGCAGCATTAAAGGCAAAGCAGCTCTGCAATCGGGTACAGACGGTAGAAGTGGCCGAACAGCTAGTCTTGGAAAATGTAGGGAGAACCCCAGAGGAAAAGATGGTAGAAGATTTGGAGAAAGTCTTGGTAAAAGAGGATAACCCAGAAAAGTACTTCCTTATCAGTACCTCGCTAGGCAGTGATAAGAAACTTTAGCTGTTGGAACTGCTGAGGGAAAATATGGAGGTATTCGCGTGGTCAGCATATGATACTCCAGGGTTAGACCTAGAATTTGCTTGCCACAAGCTTAACATCAACCCATCATCTCGGCCTATTGTGCAGAAAAGTCGGAGATCCTCAGTTGAGCACACCGAAGCAGTAATTGCCGAAGTCGAAAAACTCCTGGCCTCGGGAGCAATCAAAGAAGTTCAGTACCCGCAATGGCTGTCTAACACAGTTGTAGTCAAGAAGAAGAACGGAAAATGGAGAGTTCGTGTTGATTTCACTTGCTTGAACAAAGCCTTCCCTAAAGATAGCTTTCCGCTGCCTCGCATTGATCAACTAGTAGACTCGACAGCAGGGCATGAGCGCATGAGCTTTCTGGATGCTTATAGCGGTTATCATCAGATACCACTGTTCGGTCCGGATCAAGAAAAGACAGCGTTTATTACTCCAAGGGGAACTTACTGCTACAAAGTAATGCCATTCAGCCTCAAGAACGCTGGGACAACCTATCAGCGAATGATCACTCGAATGTTCAAGGATCAACTAGGAAAAACCATGGAAGCCTATATAGACGATATGGTAATAAAAAGCAAGCTCGCTACAAATCACTTCACAGACTTGAGAGAAGTTTTTGGCATCCTAAAAAACTACCAGCTTCGCCTCAATGCCTCGAAATGCGCTTTCGGGGTAGAAACAGGGAAGTTCTTAGGATACATGGTCACTCACAGAGGGATCGAAGCGAATTCGGATCAAATCAGAGCAATACAAGATCTTGAAGTACCAACAAAGGCTAAAGAGTTGCAGAAACTAGCCGGAATGGCAGCCGCACTGAATCGGTTTATTAACAAATCCTCAGATCGGATGAAGCCCTTCTTTCAACTTTTAAGGAAAAAGGCAGCATTTGAATGGAGTAGCGAATGTACCGAAGCACTACGAAGTCTCAAAAGATACCTCAGCACACTTCCTCTACTGTCCACACTAGAGCCGGGAGAAGAGCTGTACCTCTATCTAGCAGTCTCAAATCATGCCGTGAGCGCAGTATTAATTCGAGAGGTTAACAAGGAACAGAGGCCTGTATATTATGTCAGCAAGACTTTATTAGATGCCAAGACACAATGTCTACCGTTGGAAAAATTAGCATACGCGCTGCTTATTGCCTCAAGAAAGCTGCAACATTACTTCCAGGGGCATACTATAAACGTTCTCACTGAATTCCCCCTTAGATCTGTGTTCAGCCGAGCCGATTTCTCTGGCCGAACAGCAAAATGGGCGGTAGAACTTGGTGAGTTTGACATTCGGTATCAACCCAGGACAGCGATCAAGGCCCAGGTCTTAGCAGATTTTGTCACAGAATTTACTCCCACCCAGAGCACCAAACCGGGGGATCCGCGTTCGGCACAAGTGCCATGCACTACCGAACAAGGAAAACCCTACGCTTCGAAAGCTTGGAAATTCTTTATTGGAAACATCTGGCAGCTTTATGTTGATGGAACGTCCAATAACCGAGGCTCGGGGGCAGGAGTAGTACTTATTTCACCAGAAGGGTTTATTTGGGAACAGGCTCTCAGACTCGGTTGGAAGGCTTCAAACAACGAGGCCGAGTACGAAGCGTTATTGGCTGGCTTACGTAGCGCTGAATACTTCAGTGCAGAACAGCTTCTTGTTTTCAATGATTCACAACTGGTGGTCAACCAGCTTTCTGGGCTCTATGAAACACGAGATGAAAGAATGGCTATGTATGCAGGAAAGGCCAAGGACCTGCTCAGAAAATTTTAATCCATACGAGTAGAACGAATCAGTCGGAACAAAAACAGCCACGCTGATGCTCTGGCATGCCTAGGCTCATCAGTGGATACAAAGGATGCCAGAAAAGTTTGGGTTGAGTTTGTACTAGAACCGAGTATTGCGTCTCCAGTCCTCTACAACAACTTAGAGCCGAGCTGGATGGATCAAATATTTGCTTTTCTAAAATCTGGTACACTCCCCGAAGACAAAAGGGAAGCCAACAAGGTCAGACATAAGTCAGCTCGATTATGGATCTCACCATCTAGGAAGCTATACAGACGCTCCTACCTTGGCCTCTACCTCCTATGTGTGCATCCAAATCTTGTCGAGAATGTTCTCTACGAAATTCACGATGGGATTTGTGGATGCCACGTTGGCGGAAGGTCACTGGCACACCGAGCCCTCACTCACGGGTACTGGTGGCCACAGATGCAACAAGATGCGCAGTAGTATGTACAGAAGTGCGACAAATGTCAGAAGTTTGCTCCACTCATTCATCAGCCAGCCAAAACTCTCACTCCACTCACCAGCCCATGGCCCTTTGCGCAATGGGGTCTGGATATTGTCGAACCATTGGCGTGAGGCATTGGGAATAGGCGATTCTTCATTGCCGCAACCGACTATTTCACTAAGTGGGTTGAAGTTGAGGCACTGGCAAGTATCAAAGAAGCGGACACGAAGCGGTTTGTTTTGAGGAGTGTTGTGGTCCGTTTCGGCATTCCGCGGGTACTGATTGCGGATAATGGAACACAGTTCGATGGTAAGGTCTTCAGAAAGTTTTGTGCCGACCTCAAAATTGAGTATAGGAACTCTTTTCCAGGATACCCACAGAGCAATGGACAGGCAGAAGCGTCAAACAAAACCATCATCAACGGAGTGAAGAAGCGGCTTGAACATGCAAAAGGCAAATAGGTTGAAGAGTTACCTCACGTATTATGGGCCTACCGAACCACAGCACGGCGCTCGACGGGAGAAACACCCTACTCTTTAACTTATGGAATGGAGGACATCATCCCGCTCGAAGTAGGTCTCCCAACCCTTCGGTCTGAATTATTTGAAAGCTCCAGTAACGAGGAAGCTATTGTGCAAGCACTGGATATGGCAGAGGGCCGAAGAGAGGCAGCGCTGATCAGACTTGAAGCGTATCAGCAGCAGCTCATCAGAAGTTTCAACCAAAAAGTTTTCCCAAGGCAATTTACACCAGGAGAATTGGTTTTGAGGAAAGTTATGGATCACAAAAGGGTGCCTGGTGAGGGCAAACTTGGGCCTAACTGGGAAGGTCCCTATAAAGTCACAGTTGTTGTTGGAAATGGAGCTTACTACCTAGAGGATCTGAATGGCAAAGCTATACCTCGACCCTGGAACATAGCAAACCTCAAGAAATATTATCAATAGAATTATCCCCCAACTTCTCTATCAAAATATAAAGGCATTTATCTGTTGACCAATGCAAATGTTTCCCCATTTCTCTCAAATTTATCAAATTCTTGTAATTAGCTTTGATGTTTATCAAATGGAATTAGCTTTGGTTCTTACCAAACGGAATTAGCTTTGGTTCTTACCAAACGGAATTAGCTTTGGTTCTCACCAAACGGAATTAGCTTTGGTTCTCACCAAACGGAATTAGCTTTGGTACTTACCAAACGGAATCAGCTTTGGCCTTAACCTAAACGGACTTAGTTTCAGAACGACTGAACGGAATTTAGATTTGGTTAGTACTCAAACATGCTAAGTGGTATTGCTTGGTGGAATTATGTTTGGCAACTAAATTGGACTTTAGCCAAGTGGAATTGCTTGGTGGAAACCGCACTGACATATCTTAAGTAAACATCTCTATTTAGCCAAGTGGAATTGCTTGGTGGAAACCACACTAATGTATCTTAAGTACACATCTCTATTTAGCCAAGTGGAATTGTTTGGTGGAAACCACACTGACATATCTTAAGTAAACGCCTTTGCATTTACAGAACTTCTTAAGTATCAACACGTCAACACGTCAGTACTAATGCGAACAAACAAAGTTGAAACAAACTTGGCCAAGTTCAGCCAGGAGCAGGCCTCCAGCAGTAGTCTTACTCAACTCCAGCTGGGGGCAAACAATTGTTTTTTCAAACCAAGCTGGACCTGAGTAAGACACATTTTCATGCCTTTATTCCGCTCAGGCGCTCTTATGCTATCAAAGTTGAAACAGACTTCAACGGTTCTACCTAAGAGCACAGTCTTCAGTGCCGATCTTACTTAGGTCCAAGTGGGGGCAAACAATTGTTTTCTTTCAAAACCAACTCGGACCTAAGTAAGACCCACTTACAAACTCAAGCACAGCCATACCACATATCCGTTAGCCACACTGAGCATCAGTCCGGCCCCGAGGTCCCAACAGTGCTCGGCCAGGGACAAACAGTACAAAGTCACACCGAGCATCAGTTCGGTCCCGAGACCCTAACAATGCTCGGTCGGGGGCAAGCAATACAAAATCAGCCAGAGCATCTATTTAAAAGCAGCACAGAACCAGACCGAGCATCTATTCGGCCCCGAGGCCCCAACAGTGCTCGGCCGGAGGCAAGCAGTATAGAAAACATTCAGTCTTAAAAGCCAAACAAAAGGCATCAGATTGTAAGTTCAAAGAGAAAAGTTCATCATCCAACAAAAGGCACAAATGGCCTCACAACCAGCAGCAAAGAAAAGAGAAAGTAAAAATTGTCTTGGCAAGTGCAGAAAGAAAGCTCGTCATGGAGACCGAGCCATGGTACATCAAAGGAAAAACAAAAAACAAAAAACAAAAAAAGAAGAAGAAGAAAGAAGCAAAAAAGTTCAAATCCTTTCAACATCAATTTTCATCAACAACAGTCAACTCAGGAACAGCATCAGCAATTTTGTCCAGGCCGTCTGCGGGAGGAAAAGTAGAGGAAGCTCCAACTTCCTAAGAAGTAGAAGCCTCCTTAACCACATCTCTCGTGGCTTCAGTCTCTGGGGTTTCAATCCCTTCAACATCCACCGTTTCAGCGGCAACATTCCTGTCCTGGGTCTTGCTTGCAGAATCATCGTCTGGGGAAACTTCGGCTGGAAGAACAGCAGGGGTGGAAACAGTCTTCGAACACAAGGATCTCGAAGGAACGGGGACATCCTGAAACAGGGAAGAGCCTTCAGGAACCAGCGCAGCAGTCAAGGCACTCGTCCAACCCTTCACGAAGAGCTTATCTCGCAGCACTAACACCTCTTCCTTATAAGCAGCCCCGGCTTCATCCCAACCTTGTTGCCAGTGTTTGGCTTCCAGCGCAGAACGCTCGGCAGCCATCACGGCGATAACAGTCTCCAATTCGGCCACCTTTCCCTTAAGTTGAGTATGTGTCCCAATAGTAGCCTCCTTCAATTTTTCAGCCGAAGCGACAATCTTGTTCAAACGAAATGCTTCCCTCTCAGCGGTTCGGCGTCCTTCCTTCTCTGACTCCAAGTTTACCGTCAGTCTCTCTGCGTTCATTGCGACCTCCAACATGGCCCTTTCCAGCTCTTCAGCACGGGTAATGAACAGATGCATTCTCTAGATACACTGCAAAGAACAACAAAAAACTAAGAAAAAAGAAGACAGCAACGCAACAATAAAGAAACACTTACAACAGTCATCATCTAAAGGGTCCCCTTCAAGATAGGAATATCATGAGGCCCATTGTGGTCGGCCATATCAACCGGCATCAACAAAAACTTAGTCAAATCAAAGGCAAAATCTTGTGAAGCGACAACTGAATCAGAAGTGGAAATGGGCTTGCCCTCATGCGATATTGGCGGCTCTCATTCCTCAAAAACATCATCCTCAGCAGGATCCTCTGAAGCTCCCCCCACCATTGCTTTGCCAGCCTCTCTTCTTCTCTTTTTTGCTCGTGCAGTGACTGAAGTTGAGGGCTCGGCAGCAGTCACAGGGGTCCCAGAAGCTCCAACCTCCACCTTCACCTCCATGAGGCTCTTCACCTCGGTCTTTTCCAGAGGGGTTTGCAAAGCATCGGAGGCTCCGAAGGCCTCGGCCTCTAAATCCACCAACACCCTTCTCTTCGCCACAGACCCGCTCCCTGCGAAACTGGGGGCAGGGGAGGGCGCTCTCTCAGAAAGTGCACCCTGACTCCTGCGACGACTCGTGACCAGAGGAGTGAGAGACGTGTCAGTCTCAGTATCAGAGTCCAGAAGAGTAGTAGCGAGCCTTGCCTTCTTTGGAATAACGAAACGATAAGTAGACTGGTAGTCCAATAACTCAAGTGCAGACCTCTTTTTATACCTCAGGGCGGCTTTTATGGCTTCAGTATTCTCTTGGTTCGGTCTTCGTTGGAAACGAGAGGCCTTTGCAAAAAAGAAGTGAACCATCAGAGCAATATTCAAAATAAAGTAAGAAACGCAAAAGGCATTAGAAGGAGAGGCCCGAACCTGAGTAGCTGTCTTTCTGAGGCATCCGCTTAGACAGAAACTCAGTACCGACAGGGAACTCCCAGTTTCCACCAACTTGTAGGAAATCATCGTTGTGTTTATCCGAATCAAGTAACTCGGTAACCAAATGGCAATCAAACGAGCGAACACGCAAGTAATATATATTATGGTCTTTGTTATGAGAAAGAGTATAACAACCTAAGATATCCCATATGTCAAGGTTCAAACCCAATCATCTATTAAGGGCAGATACGCCGCAAACAACACGGAAAAGGTTCACAGATACTTGCATTGGGGTTAACTGGACTTGATGCAGAAACCGGCGCACCAACGGGTTAAGAGCAAACCGAACCCCTCCTTCGACTATGGCCGCGATGGGAAAAGCGACAGTATTCCTTTAGCCCATACGCTTGGCGTCTACTTTCGCCAACGAAAGGGTAGCGTCGTTAGGAATATTATAGTCTAGGCGGAACATAGCCATAGCCTCGGGGGTATCAACTAGTGAACGGAATTTTCCCATTCAACAAACCTAATGGGACAGAGGTAGGACTCAGATAACAGAGTATGGAATACAGACAGCGAGCGGGCCAAACAAGATGATCAAGATAGGAAAAAGCAAGAGAAGAAGAATCACAGGAGGACTTACAGAGATTAGAACAGTGGTAGCAGAGCAAGATCAGCGGCGAAAAAATCTGAGCAGAGCACCAACGAGACTGGTTCAGAGGAATGGGAAGAGTTCTCTCTCTCTCTATGGAACTCACTAGAGGAACGAGAAAAGAAAATGAAGGGATTTGTATTATCAGCCAGAACATTAATTGCACCAGCCGGCGCGCAGGTACACGGAGCACGACCTTCGGTATGGAATCGACGCACTATCTCTGCACACCTATCACACGTCGCCACGTGTTACGTGAAAGGACGCATGCAAGAATTGTGTGTCAGGATTGAACCGTCACCAAGGCCGAATCGGTGGAGAACCGAAACGACGCGATGCTTGGAGAGCAGAACGATAGCTCCCCCCAAGGGGAACCTTAGGGCAAGCTAGGGGGCAAATGAAGGGGCTAAATGTGAAATGGGTTGGGTTCAAGCCTTGGGCTGGTCCAATCCGTTGAAGTCCGAATCTGAGTGGGCTAGATGAGTATATAGGCAAACCAGTTGAGCCCAACTTCATGATCTACAGTCCACCCAAGTCCTCAAGCACTTGGGCCCAACACCGCAGTGGAAAGGCTAGCCCAGCCGTGGTGCTAGGCTGGGCCGAGCTGCGATACTGAATCTGTGGGCCGAATAGATAACAGGCCGAGCCCATACAAAGATATCCAAAAGGACCAGCCCATCTCTATGAATGATCCTGTACAAGGCCGAGATGAGGCATAATGACACCGAGCTAAGGAAACCTCACAGGGAAACGTGGAAGTTGTGAACGTGTGCATGTGCAAGTTGCCACCTCAACTGGTCCCCTACACCTAGAATCACGGAAGTTATTGAGCTAAAGGAATGTGGTTTGTTATCAGCATGACTACAATGAGTATATACATTAAATGGCAACCACCAGGTGGTCCCCTACCATAAGCAATGCTGAAAGGACACCTGGCAGCATCTAAGCCCCAGGAACCCACCTTGAGAAGCAAGCAAGGAACCAACATATATATACAATATGAACTTCACATGGAAGGTAACACAAAAAAAACAATTCCAAGCAAACTTACAAACTCTATTCGATATTCATTCCTTCTCCGATCACTAATTCCCACACCGGAGGGGTTATCCGGCCAACCCCGACCGGACAACTCTAATGGTGCTTCCTGTGGTAGGAGCCTTAGTCCCTGGATAGTCCAACCCCAAGGGGAACCTTAGCGCAAGCTAGGGGGCAAATTAAGGGACTAAATGTGAAATGGGTCAGGTTCAAGCCTTGGGCCGGCCCAATCCGCTGAAGTCCGAATCTGAGTGGGCTGGATGAATATATAGGCAAACCAGTTGAGCCCAACTTCATGATCTACAGTCCACCCAAGTCCTCAAGCACTTGGGCCCAACACCGCAGTGGAAAGGCTAGCCCAGCCGTGGTGCTGGGCTGGGCCGAGCTGCGATACTGAATCTGTGGGCCGAATAGATAACAAGCCGAGCCCATACAAAGATATCCGAAAGGACCAACCCATCTCTATGAATGATCCTGTACAAGGCCGAGACGAGGCATAATGATACCGAGCTGAGGCACATCGGTACCGAGCTGAGGAAACCTCACAAGGAAACGTGGAAGTTGTGAACGTGTGCATGTGCAAGTTGCCACCTCAGCTGGTCTCCTACACCTAGAATCACGGAAGTTATTGAGCCAAAGGAATGTGGTTTGTTATCAGCATGACTACAATGAGTATATACATTAAATGGAAACTACCAGGTGGTCCCCTACCATAAGCAATGCTAAAAGGACACCTGGCAGCATCTAAACCCCAGGAACCCACCTTGAGAAGCAAGCAAGGAACCAACATATATATACAATATGAATTTCACATGGAAGGTAACACAAAAAAAACAATTCCAAGCAAACTTACAAACTCTATTCGATATTCATTCCTTCTCCGATCACTAATTCCCACACCGGAGGGGTTATCCGGCCAACCCCGGCCGGGCAACTCTAACGGTGCTTCCTGTGGTAGGAGCCTTAGTCCCTGAATAGTCCAACTAAGTGCAGGGCCCCGATCTATTTTCATCTAGTGCGGAATCCAGTACGCACAAGGATCTATTTGTAATTATCTCTTTCCTTTTTATTCATTTTCTCATGTTCAATATTACAAAGGAGGCCCCAACCCAAAATCATTTTTTTCTTGCGAATGCGAGCGTTGATTGGTCTTGATTGTTGAATATGATGCCAAAATTGAGTACCAAGGCATTTTCATTGTCAAAAAGTCATTTATCGAATTCTTTATGCAGAAATTTTGCCAAAATTCATCCATCACCATCACATTTATTTTCAAGTTAAAAAAGTTTCAAATTGGTTTCCAAATCAAGTATTGTTTTCATCATCTAAATAAATTGATTAAATTAGAATTACACTTGGTCGTTTCCAAATCAATTATTGTTTTCATCATCTAAATAAATTGATTAAATTAGAATTACACTTGGTCGCACAAAAATGGATTCTAGGAATGAATAGTTCAGTCCGGTCAATTGGCATTTTCATGGGTCCCGCTTCTAACATCTATTATATTTATTTTTTAAGTTTATGTGGGTAGATTATTCACCTAAAAATTTAGCTTGATCTAGTAACCATAACACCGTAATTTTATTATTTTAGTGTTCAAAAAAATAAACGACTATTTTTCATATCATATTACCATCTTTTATTTTAAAAGACAAAGATGATAAATTCATGCGGCAATGGTTATTGGATCAATCTCATTCTTTTTATTTTTATTTTATGGATGATCTATCCATAAGACTTAAAAACATTAACAGAATGGATAATCGAAACAGGGATGTGACATGTTCAATAAGCTAAACTGGATAATGGGGTTCCTCCTTGAGCAATTCTATGTTGTTTGTATGAAAAAACAGGGGTTTAAATTTAGTTCATAATTAAATTCCTACATATATAAATCTTTGGTCCTGAAATAAAATTCTTGAATATATAATAATCTTTGGTTGTGATATTTTGTTTTAAATTTTTTTTATGTAAATGACACTTTATTGAAGTGATGAGGTGATTAGATATGATATGAGACACTAAATTAATAGCTTGCCTGAAAATTAAGAGAAAATAAGAATGTTGTTCATTAACAATAGTGAGGGCTGTCAACCATAAACAACAATAGTCGGGGCGGGAGGTGTGCTCCCTTTTAAGGTTTTAGATTCAAAATCTCTTAAATGGAAATAAATTTTTAAGATCAGTTCATACGGTGACTTCTGCCCTAGTTTTAATTGGGCCTCCCGCAAGTAGAGTGTAAGATTAGTATTCCGGATTAGTCGGTCCAATGGACCAGATACAGAATTATAATAAAAAAAACTGAATTAGTTAAGAAACCACACATTGATCTAATTTCTTCAGCTTCCAAATAACTTATTTCTAGTGAGATTTTGAAAACATAGGGTGAATTAGTTAGGAGTTGTTTCATTGGTAACATCTTTAAAAACAAATTAAATGAAATTCAATACTCCTGGATTAAATATAGAATAAATGACAAATTATAAGAACCACAACCATAATTTGACATTTATTGAATTTATTGAATTATATTATAATTCTTGCAGAGCTTTACTTGTAAATTATGGAGACTTCATCTGCTTTAATATGCTTACATTCACAGCAAAGAGATTATACACACTGTTGGCATCATTTTTAAGTTTTTTCCATGGGTCTTTTGGAATTACAATTGGCTTTTTGATCTTCGAACTGTTTATGCATTCATCAGCCCCGGTGACAGCTTTGGACATAGTTTCTTCCGCTGCTTTAGAAGTATCATTATTTTCCAATGCTTGAATAGCATTTGGAATAAGCTCCCACCCAATTGTCCTAATTTTTTCATTGCACTTAATCAAGAAAGATTGGAACTCTGGATATTTCTTATAAAGGATGTTCATGTCGCTTAAAAACCGCTTTGACTTGGTCATTGAGGCATTAGTAGCGATGAGGCATAGACCTTTAATAGCAGTTTGGGAGATTTGATCGCCTGATTACAGAGTTGACTTGCAAAGTTTGTAATTGGGAGTCTTCTTGCATATTTTGGTTATCAGATCTTTTCGAAATATGGTGATAGAACATTGGCAATGGTTCAAGGAAATAAGGAAGATGGTAAGGAGAAAGATGATTTTGAGGAGGGAGTCTAAAATATGCTTCATGTTTAGGTTGTTTTGTTATGTTATACATTGCTAGAAGCAAAAATGAAAATTAAGGAGAAGATTGTATCCCTGGTGGTGATGTAAATCTGATCAAGTTAGGGTTTTATATCTTTTACATACATGCAACTCACACTCAAATTGGCTAGAATGTGTAAAGGTTCTTCTGTGTACCACATGCATTTAGATTTTTTTTTTCTTCTTCCATTTACTCTGATCACCTTGTTGAAATTTATTTGTGGATTTTGTTTTTATCAGAACAAATCCATTTAGATAATCATTTACTCTAATCACTTGATAAAATTTATTTATGGAATTTGCTTTCATCAAAACAAATCCGTTTAGATATTTATTTGATTTTGGCAAAAGAGGGACATATGCCTATGAAGGAACATCTAGTCAAATGTATGTGCTTGCAAGGTTGATTTTGTAAAATGAAATGTATTACTTGGATATAGAATTTAATATAAATTTCTATTTTTTAATTATTATTTATAATTATTATTGGTATAGATTTGGTTCATAGATATATTATGTAACTGGAAAGTATTTAGAATTTAAATCTATTATAAACTTTGTGTGCTTCAGATCATTATAAAAATGAATTACACTTTAAAAGTAAAAATTAAAAAAAACTTCGATTTTTTTTTGGGGGGGGCCCAATTTAGAAAAGAGATTAAATCAAAATGGATTATAAAATTAAGGCAAACTTCACTTTACTCCCTGTGGTTTGAGCCAGGTGCAGTATACCCCTCTGACATTCGAAAATCACCACATAATTCCTTGTGATTTATAGACTAAAATGCACACTAACTTCTGTTAACAGAAGTTATAAATTGACAATTATACTCTCATCTTCATCTTCTTCTCTCTCTTTTCATTTCAGGCATAACTCAGTTCTCTCTCTCTCTCCATCTTCATTTTCTTCTTTTCTCTCTCCATTTCAAACTTTATATGTTTACATACATATACATATATATACATATACAATCTCATCTTCATCTCTTTCTTGATCATGTGTATATACATATCAAACCCAGTTTACGATCTCATCTTCATATATATATATATCAAACCCAAAACATTATGGTAGTTTTTGGTAGAGTTTTAGAATTATGATTTAAGAATAGAATTGTATTTTGAATTTGTGAATTTTGAAATTATGATTTGAGTGTGAAAAATTTGTTTGGTTATAAGTTTTAAAAAAAGTTTTAAATTGAGTTTGAATTGAGTGACGTGATATATGATATTTGATATAAAAACTTATAACTCATAACCAAACACACAACCTAAAATTCTATTCAAAGCTCATAAAAAAAAATTTAAAAATTTCACAAATATTTTTTTTATAATATAAAAATAACAAGTTCAAAAAAAAAAAAAAAACTGTTTGGGTCAACCGGCTGAACGACCGGTGGGACGACCGGTAGAGCAATCAGTTAGTCCAAATTTTCCCGCATTGGAAAGAGTTTTCAAAAGTAAGTGTGGAATTAATTTTTGAAAACGATAAACAAACACCACACTAAAAAATGAGTGTGAAACTATATTTTGAAAGTTTCACCAAACGGAGCCTATTTTTACTCTTTGATTGTATTCCAATTTATAAACTCCATGGTTTTTACTCTATGTTTCGGATGACGACGTTGATGAATCCAAAATAATTTTATGATTCCAAAAACATGATGATGTTGATTCCAGAAATATATATATATCTATAATAATTTATATGTATATGATGATGTATATGTATATGAATGTATATATGTTTGTATAACCATGTTATTTCTTCATTGTACATATATGTGTGTGTGTATGTGTGTGTAAAATATAATTTTGTGGATGAATCAATTTGATGTGGGGGGAGGTTTAAGAATGGTGTGTGATGGGAGGGCTTCGGATGGATATGGGTGGTGGTTTGAGGAGAGAGAGAGAAAAGAGGTGAAGAAAATGAAGGTTGAGAATAGAATAATATCTTTTGTAAATTTGAAGAGGTAAAAAAGATATTTTTGTCATAAAAACGGACTCACTGTAACAATTCAGATTTTTAATTATTCTATAGAATTTATACTAATATTATTTAATCTCAGTTCGGAAAACATGAGGTTTAAGGATGGTGTGTGATGGGAGGGGCTGCGGATGGATATGGGCGGTGGTTTGAGGAGAGAGAGAGAGAGAGAGAGAGAGAGAAAAGAGGTGAAGAAAATGAAGGTTGAAAATAGAATAACATCTTTTGTAAATTTGAAGAGGTAAAAATGATATTTTAAGCGGACTCACTCTCTATAGAAACGCGTGGCTTTCATATTTTGCTATCTTAGACAAAAAAAAACTAACAGTGAGTTTTTTTCCATAAACTACAGGAAGTTATGTGGTGATTTTCGAATGTCATAGGGGTAAACCGCACTTGACCCAAACTACAGGGGTAAAGTGAAGTTTGCCCAAACTTAATAGTATTTGTTTAGAGAATGAGTATGGTATACACTCCTTAAAAAATATGTACTATATGCACCTTATAATTAAAGAAGAAAATGACATAATTTAATATTTTATAAGTTATAATTACAAATAAATAAATAAATAATCATAACCAAACACCACATGAGGCATAACTAAAGATCTTATGAGTTATAATTAAAATAATGTCATAACTAAAGAAAAAAATAATCATAACTAAAGAAGAAAATGACATAATTATAAGTGCATATGCTCTATGCCTTTCAAGGGGTGTGTATAGTAAAATTTTTAATTTGTTTATGATCCATAATAATTTGAACACAGTGATGATGATTATGAATCAAATTAATGTTTAAATTCATTTTTCCACACATGAGTAATGTTAGAGGCTTATACATTTGACTCACAAATACATCCATAGTGTGATACAGTAAGAGAATTTGTAACAAATCAAAAGTTGACACTTATCATAACATATCATTATGAGTAAAATTATAATAAAAAAATTAAGAATCTCAAACATTGCTTTTTTACACATATAACAGGTCATATGATATGACTTTTAAAGAAAAAGTATGTATATTAACCCCTTCGTTTAATTTTTAGGCATAAATTCATATGAGATATATTTAGTAAAAGATTTGATAAAGTTTTTAAAATCTCTAGTTTTTTTCAGAATTAAAACGATTTCTCAACCATGAATTACGCTATACTACGTGGGTGGAATTATGTGTAGCACTATGTGATTGTCATGCCTGTGACCCTAATGAAATCCTGTATAATACTTTGCATATCTAAAAATATTTATTGAATAAATTATGAATTATATAAGAAATATTTAGGGCGAATTACATTAAAAGTCCCTATAGTTTAGGGTTTGTATCACTTTGCTCCTTGACTTTTTTATTGTAACATATTTGATTTTAAATTTTGAATCTTATTTCAAATAAGGACAATTGTATATACTATTGCTCAATTTCAAAGGTAAAGTTGTCAATTTAATAAAATATAAACTAATTTGACAAAATAAATGTCAAAAAAATATTTTTAGATTTTGAAAAATTATTTCTATTCATCAAAAATAAAATTATATAAAATTAATAAATCTTTTATACATATATATTTTTTTTGAATAATGCTTGGAACCCCTTTTGGGGGTCACCCCTCACCCCCCCTTTGCCACGTGACGGGTGGTGATTGGGGGAGCAGGAAAAAAAAGAAAAAGAAAAAGAAAAAATAACCAATGAGAGAGAGAGGGGGTCAAAGGGGTAGGAGAAAAGGGGGGATGAATCATTGTTGATTTTTATTATGTATTTTACCAAAAATATATATAAAAAATAAAGAGGTATGGTGACTCAAAAAAGTAATAAAAACTAAAAAGACGAAATTTCCAAATTACGTCAAAACATTACATTCAAATTATAATTATTTCACATTTTTTTTCTTATAAAAGTCATAAAAATCAATCCAAAAAATTAAAAAAATAAAAGGTCAACCCAATTTGCCTAAGAAACTCAACCCAGCAAAAAAGTCCTCAATGCTATTTGGTCAGGGAGATGTTCAAATATATTCATCAATTCACACATGCATATTAATGATCAAATTCCAAGCATAACCTATAAAGTGAGAGTCATTTTCTATGTTAGAACTAAAAATCATTCAAAGCAAAGGTATCAACAAGATTTACAAATAGATAGAATGCTGCTAAAGCGTAGAAGGAAAATATTATTGTCACACACCTCTCTGCCTCCATTGTATCGCAGCACCTCAGCCCCCAATCTACTTCCATCATGCTGCTAGTTCGACTCTTCTACCTTCTTCGCCCATGGATGGGTCTTCATCAATGAAATCATTGATAGAGAGAGAGAGAGAGAGTCTTGCATCGATGGGTCCTCTGTTATGGTTTAGATGAAAGGAGCTAGTGATGTGGGATCACCAAATCTGGGTATCCCTCTTCTCCCTCTCCATCTCTGTCTTTCATCTCTCATCTATATTATGTGAGAGCACTATTGGGGGTTTGTGATTCTGGGTACTTTTGGTGGTGGCTTTCATTCAACAAGTTTCATTTATTATTGATAATTTGCTAATGGAAATAGCAAATCTTTTGTATTTGTCATTAGGTTTGTTTGCATTTCTTGAATTACAATTAGAATTCTTCGCAGTTCTTCTGTGTATTCTTTTTACAAAACGAAAATTAACATCTCAAACAATGGTGTTATCGATATTTCACCATTGTACATGTACTAAACGGTGTTAACCAATAGAAGGGTTGCAGTGTTATTTCATAATTATAGAAGGGGTGTAGTATAATTTATCGTTATTAATGTTATAGTCCCTACCTCTATCCTAATCCAATCCCAACACCCATTTCCCAAAACAAACAGACCCTTACGGTTTTCGTGTGAATGGCAGCCAGTTGTGTTTGTGGGGTGGCTTGTGGTGGTGGTGTTTGTGGTGGCAGGTTTAATTTATCTTATAATTTGTCACTATTATTTTAGAAATAAACATGATCCACAGAATTTATATTATTATTCATAAATTTTTATAAAAAATAAACAATTTTTTATACATGTGTGCATAATTAAAATAATTCAACATATATTCATGCATATGACATGTTTTTGGTATGTTGAATTGTTTTAACTGTTGCTAACAACTATTTTTTGAAGGGCCTCTTTATCAACTTCTGATTTATTGGGAACAATTCAATTTAAAGATAACAAATTAAGTACATGTTACAACTGTAATCAATTATTAAAGAGATACAACTCTAAGAACATTCTTGTAGTGCTATTTATATAAAAAAAAATCAGGGAAAGAAATTACTTAAGAATGCTTTATTTATTGTTTGGCATTCTTCTAACAGCCTTTTGGCTGGGAGGCCAGGGGCTGTTTATTTGCTATACAAAGGACATTTATAGTACTTATAACACTGTTGAAGACAATCTTTCAGTTGGTCTATGGTGGTCTCTTGCTAAGTGTTGAAGATTGGTCTAAAGATTCAGCCGAACTACTCACATGGGTTGAAGGGTGATTTGTTGGAGATCACCCCATGTGAGGAGTGATCTCTTCTCTATATGAAACCAACGTAGCAACACAGCTTGTCAATCGACAAGTTACAAAGGTGGACGGCCACTTTGGTGAAGGAACAGTTGGCCATGTGCAAGGCCAGCCAACCTCTCCACCTTCTATTGAGTGTATAAATAGAGAGGCCAAGGGAAGAGTTGAAATAGAGAAAAAAAAAACAACTATCAGAGTGTGTCTCCTTTGTAATCTTTGTATTTCTCTCAATATAGTGAAATTCGCTGCCCGTGGACGTAGACGATTTGCTGAACCATGTAAATCATTGTGTGTTTTTACTTGTGAGATTGTTTTCTACCTCCTAGGCACAAAAAATTGGTATCAGAGCATTGTTGTACGAAAAGCAGAGCAATTTTCTGTAAACTTAAAATTTCGAAGTTGTCGAAATTCAATTTTCAGCCTACCAGGACGACGCCTCGACGAGAGGAGTTCATATCTGGAAAGACCAACCCACGAGGACACTTTACGCGTCCTCACGCGCTTGACGGAGTACGGTCGGAGACTCGCAGAAAGTACAATCCAGCGAAAAAGCAAAGGCTGAAAAAGTCAATCTGTTCTAAAGGCTTTAAGTATTTACTTGTGCACTAACATAGCACAAGTAAACATGTGGTAGAGTGGTGGGAGACTTGGTTTGAAGCCTTGGGTGAAGGGTTCAAAATCTTTCCAAAACAAATTTCCAATTCATTTTTTGGAAGCTGCCACATCAACGCCAGGTGTCAGCAAGGTCACTGCCACGTGTTGAGCCACGTCACCACCAGCTCAACTGCCGCATCTGCCAGGTCATTAATCCCAGTCAGCCAAACTTTTTGAAATTGCAGGGAGGCCCCTAAAAGTTTGGTAAATTGCATTTCAGCCCCTAATCTTGCTAAAATTGCAATTTATCCCTTGAAACTTCTATTAATTGAAGTAAGGTCCCCAGAGTTTTGGAAAATTACAATTTGGCCCCTGAATTTAGAGAAATTTCATTGAGGTCCCTGGAGAGATGGAGAAAGTGCTTTTCTGGCTAAATCAACCATTCCGGACACAACCGCAGATTTCGTTTTTTGAGATTCGGACTCGAATTTTCAGTGAAGTTTTCGGGAACTTAGAATTTGCCGTGTTCAGGCATTTCAAGCGTACGCTATTGTTGTAGTGGAGATTTTTTAAAAGTCTCAATGACAGAATCTACAAAAAGGAGATCAGCCGAGTCTACAAGCAGCCCCGCAGCTGCAAACAACTCTAGGCATTGGACCCCGGTGTCCCATGCTAAGTTCAAGGTAGAAAAGTTTGATGGAAGTAACAACTTCGGCATATAGAGATGCGAAGTTAAAGATATGCTTGTCCAAATGAACCTGCACTTCGCTTTAGGAGACAAACTAGATGACCTGGACGGGATAGAATGGGAGAAAGTGAATCTCTTAGTTTACAGTTCCATCCGACTTTGCCTTGCAAAAGAGGAGAAGTATGCTTTCACAGAATATGATATTGCGAAGGAGCTTTGGAAGGCGCTGGAAGACAAGTTCATGACAAAGAGCATTGAGAACCGGCTCTACTTGAAGAAGAGGTTGTTTCGTTTCGACTATAAGAAAAGTATTTTGATGAACGAACACCTAACAATTTTAACAAAATTCTTACCGATTTGAAAATTTTGGATGATCACATTGATGATGAAGATAAAGCACTGTTACTGTTGAATTCCTTGCTTGGCACATATGATCATCTCACCACCACTTTATTGTACGGTAAAGAAAAGATCAAGTATGTTGATGTTTCAAACGCCTTGGTAAATAATGAGTTCAGAA
Organism: Camellia sinensis; assembly: GCF_004153795.1. Classification (NCBI taxonomy): domain Eukaryota; kingdom Viridiplantae; phylum Streptophyta; class Magnoliopsida; order Ericales; family Theaceae; genus Camellia; species Camellia sinensis. The sequence continues at coordinate 168,805 of NW_021026580.1, forward strand.
GGAAAGATAAATCTGCAAACAGGGACTCAACATCCGAGGCATTGACAGTCAGAGACAGGACGAATAACAGAAGATATACAGGGCGAGGAAAGTCTCGCTCAAAAACCAAAGGGAAATCATCAGATAGAAGACGTCTTGCAAAAGACGAGTATGCTGCTTGTCGCCAGAAGGGGCATTGGGCAAAAGATTGTCCCAATAAAGACAAAAAAGAAGAAAAGGTGAACATTGCACAAGATGGAGATAATGGTGAAGGATCAGCCTTTACAGTTTCATCACTTGGCCAGTCTGATGAATGGATTTTAGATTCCGGATGTTCCTACCACATGTGTCCTAACAAGCACTAGTTCTCGAGCTTACGAGAGTACGATGGAGGAGTTATACTGATGGGCAACGACCAAGCTTGCCAGACAAAAGGGATTGAAACAATTCGATTGAAGATACATGATGGAACAATCAGAATTCTTGAAGATGTTTGGTATGTACCAGATTTGACGAAGAATCTCATCTCAATGGGAGTTTTAGACTCCAAAGGTTACAGAGTAACTGTGGAAGGTGGAGTCCTCAAAGTTGTTAGAGGAGCATTTGTTGCAATGAAGGGTACTCGGAAGGGAAATTTATATTTCCTAGACGGCTCTACAATCACAGAGAGAGTGGCTGTCTCCATCAGCTCAGAAGATGATGTATCAGACACTTCCGGACTCTGGCACATGCGCCTAGGGCATGTCGGTGAGAAGGCTTTACAAGGGTTGGTAAAGCAAGGCCTGTTGAAAGGCGCCAAAACAGGGAAGCTTGAGTTCTGCGAGCATTGTGTACTGGGAAAGCAAACAAGAATCAAGTTTGGTACTGCTATTCATCGTACCAAAGGGAGTCTAGACTACGTTCACATCGATGTATGGGGTCCTTCCAAGAATGCTTCGTTTGGAGGTAAACACTACTTTGTGTCGTTCATTGATGATTTTTCAAGAAGAGTATGGGTTTACACAAT